>JXCR01136936.1:0-24856 GCA_002079205.1 Phalaenopsis hybrid cultivar
TATATATATATAAAGTTTATATATGGTGATATTGCACTTTAAAGAGGTATTTTCATGTTCTATTGTAGTTATACTAAGTTTAGGAATTTAGAGCTTAAAAGAAGCAAAAAAGATGAAATTTGGAGTCAAAAGGTTGTGTTTTCAAAAATTGAACTGGTGCCTAGGTGCCAGAACTAGTACTTACGCGCTAAAATCCAGAGAAGATGAAGTCCAGGTGCTAGAGATGGTTATTTTTCTAAATGCATTGAATTTGGATGGATTTAGAAGGGGGTGTTAAATGAGACTCTTATGAAATTCGTCCCTGCATTATAAAAGAGTGTTTTTTATGTCAGAAGGGGGTGGGGTGTGTATCAAGTGAGTGTGAGAGTTTGGAGAGTTTTAGAGAAGACTTCTCTAAGAGTTGTAAGAGGAGAGGGAAAGTGTGAGTTTTCTTCTTCATTACATTTCTAAGAGAGAATTGAGTGTTATTGTAAAGAGAGAAAGTGATTCAAAGGAGCTTCAAGGAATTCGCTTTGGGAGGAGAACGATTTAAGTTATTTTACTTTACTTTTTTTTGTAAACTTATTTTTATATATAAAATCCATATTTTGTTGTATCTTCCTCATGAATTTTGAGTATATTTCTTTGTCCTTCTCCCAACAAAGATATATATTCATGTGAAGAATCAAGATTGTTGTGCAATTTTAATTTCAAAAATGTGTTGATTCAATCATTGAACTTCATTTACTTTTTTATCTATCCATATGAATTATTAAAATTCCTTGGGAAACATTTGATATGAGACGACAACGCTTTATACAAAAAAGTAAGAATCAGATTTCATTTCATGGATGAGAATGTAGTACATGGGGTTGAGTACAAATAAATAGTGAAATATTCATATTTTAGGGTGAAAAACTAAAATCCTCAATTCGGTTCAGGCGTTTGGAAACTAAAGTGTGATGTTAGCTTTCAAGCGAGGGGAACATGAGAACCCTAAATTGAGAACCAGTGTCTTCCCAGCCTACCCACAGATTTAGGGACCAAACAATGGATTAAACATTGTTCTTTATCTCTTGTAAAAAGGACAAAGAATATAATTGCTCCTATTTGGCACAATGCAATCATTTTACAATTTGATAATTCACTGACTATAATCTCAATGTAAGGGGAAGGATTCTTTCTTAAATTTGAACTCTTCATCACAAAACTTAGTTTAGTTTTACTAAATTTAATTTTGAAGTTTAGAGATTAGTGTGTTTAGTAAATTTAATTTTTAAGTTTAGAGATTAGTGTGGTAAACACAGTTCCTTTAACGACATTAAACAAATTTCAACCTGCTTACTTAAGTTTTTATAGTTTAAATATTTTATCTATGTCATTAACATAAAAATTTCACCTCCCTATGGGATTGATACTTAAGACTTCATTAGAGTCTTTTATTACTTGAGTGATGGTATATTTGTGTTTGAAACCTAGTGACGATTTGAACTTGAAGGTGCGCCTTAATTAACTAAGAGTGGCAACTTTAAAAATTTGAAAAGAGAGAACTAATTAAACTAAAGTAAATTTTATTATGCTTGATCTGCATATTTTCTAGTATAGTTGTTATGTGTGTTGTGGTGTTAAAAAACTTTTATAGCGAACACAAATTCCCACCTCATGCCTCCCCTTCTCAAAATGACTCTAGCGCTCTCCCTAGATGTGTAAAATTAATCTATATATATAGAGCTTCAAAAATTACCGAGGGTTACTTCAGACATCTCTTCAAAATTTGGCCTCATTCAACGCTTCTTCTAGAAACCGATCCTGGTGCATATGCACCAAAACTGTCGCGCCTAGGCTCCAGCCATGATCTTCATATAGCACCTAGGCACTATTTTGGCTGATTTTAACATTTTTTTTTTTGTTCATTTTGCTCTTTTTTGATGTATTTTGGTCATTTTTTCTCATAAAATCTTTTTCTTGCAGTTGTAACCAAAAAAGTACAAAATACCTTTCATTAAAGTATAATATCATCAATAATGGTTATAAAATGTGCATAGAAAATATGTAACTATAAAGTGGATCAATTCCCTCAAACTTAAATGTTACTTGTCCTCAAGTAACCCTTCTACTAAATAAAATAATATAACATGTGATAGTGGGTTTCACTTAAATATTTCTCTAATTTTTTACCTAAAAATATGATAATAGAAATTAAGCAAATTTTTCATAACTTAGGTTAGAACTAAAATATAAGGATATTCAATAATCATGTTTGGAAATTTTGATTTCTTATTCATTTCAAAATAATTGTAACTTGTCATGCTCAGAATTTTTAGAAAAATTTAAAAGAAAAGAATTATATGAGAGCTCTACTAATAAAGATGCCAATACTTTAAATTTATAAATAAGCTCAAAAACATAAATAAATCTTTTTCTTTAAGTTGAATCAAATGAAGCCAATTTTTTATTAAGAATTTACTTTTCTTCTTCTTTTTTATAATATATATGTGAGGATCACTATATCTAGATTGCCTTTAGAGATTTTGAACTTCACTATCCTCTTCTTAAAGTTAAAAACCCATCTCATTTATTTACTTAATAATGTGTATTAGTTTAAAAATGATTTTCATAATCTCAAATTCTTTTTAAAGTGTATATCTAAGATTTCTTAGCATTTCAAAAATACAATTTTTCTACTCTGAATAAGAAAAAGCACAATTCTAAACTTTCATACCAAACATCTTAACAATTTGAACTACCCCATGCAACTAGAAAATTTTACTTATGACTATTATAAAATTATAGAATAAAAAAATATAGTATTCTAAAGTTAACACCACATATCATAGGCTATGTTAAAATAATTTTAAAAATATAGTTTATTGAGGGCAAATAAATTTTAGTTTTAAAAAGTTTTATCCCTTCACCCAAACTTAAAGTTTTAATTAATTAAAAATAATACAGTTTATAATAAGCACGATAAAAGAGAAAATTTTAAGATTTCTAAGCAGGAGTACATTACAGATACAATTAATAAAAGCAAGTGCTGAGTAGTAAAAAATCTATATCACGACATGTATATCATGAAAATTTTCAATGTAAAAGACTACTCTTACACACCAGTAAACTAAATTAAGAAGAGAAAATGCAGCTGTACAAATAAAAGTACAAAAATAAATCCACATAAAGCATACATAAAAAATTCATAACGAGAAGGATCTATAAATCATATTTACTGCAGAAAAAAAAGTATAGTCTAATCTTCCTCCTCCTCATCATCATCAAAATCAAAGGGTATATCTTCATCCATTGATTTGCGGTTGTCATAAGGAGTAAATTGAGGGAATGTAGGAAACTCAACTGACTGATCTCCTTTCATAAATTTCACTAATGCCTAGTTATATTCTGCCTCATAGTCACTTTTCCTCCAAACATATTATGCCTTATGATCAAATTTATCTTCAATAACTTGCATATGAAACTGCATCATATACATATGGGACTGATGCTCCCAATATCTTTCACTCACTACATCCGAGAAATAAAATGGAGGCTCATTAGCAGATTAAGTAGAAGGTCTCGAAGTAGAAGGTCTAGAAGTAGTAGTAGAAGGTGCATCAGGAGCTCTACGTCTAGGTTGTCCATAAACATCTACATTAGCCTTCCCAATAAGATTAAGTGGTTTTAACTAATCCTCCCAAGGATCAAAATTTACTCCAGAGTCTTTGTAAATAGTAAAAACCAAAGAAGAAAAGCCTAGACTTGAAGTAGTACTAGCTCAAGAAGAAGAACTAATAGCCTTGAGGATAAGAGAGCCAACATCAATGGGTTTTATTTCTTGAAAGCAGTAGTTCAAGATGGCTTTTTCTCATGTCACTTCACTTAAATGATTTGAAAGAAGGAGGCAAGCTAAAATAAAAAAAAATGTCAGGCCTTTGAGGTGGCATTGAGTGTGGAAGAATAAATATTTACCTTATGATCATCTCGGTTCTTCTAGGCTCCACGTCCATTAATTAGATATGCAATAATCTAGTCCAACTATGCTTCAAATGGTTCGTACTCAAAATGAAGCAATTTATAGCATGTGGGAGACCATATATCACATTAATCCGCTTAGAAGTAAACTCAACTCTTGATCCTCAAACAAGAATCGTATCATCAGATGCTTCGGTTAAATTAGCATAAAACTCCCGTACTACAACAATGATAGCTACAATAGTGAAATAGCAAAAGCTCTTCTAGTGTCGACCCACAATTACATTTTCGACGGCAAGACCAGGTCTGTAAAACTTTGCTTTGTAATGAACTTCCTCGATAATGAAAACTTGTTGTAGCAAATTTTAGCTTTAAAATTTACAAATTTTGTATTATCATAAGTTTCTTTCCCCTTTCCCCACTTCATCTTAGGTGCCATCTAAAAAATATTCAAGAAAATTTCAAAAAATTTTAAAAATAAGATAAATGGCTTCCTACAAGCTTTTTCAAGAAATCGAAGCTTAAATCCATGGATTTTTCACCACCGAATCCAAAAAATTTTGTTATTTTTGGCCTCCACTTAATGTATGGAAAATCCATGGTGAAATCAAAAAATAACTATGCTAGCATGTAGATCTAACCCAAAGAAAAAGAAATTTTGTGGTTTTTATCCAAAAAACACTAAGATTGGAGCACTAATTTGAACCTTAGGGTTAGTTTTCGTGAAAATGAGGAGCAGGAAGAAGCTTAGGCTCCAAAAATAGTGTGGAATCGGTTTAAATCATGAAAATCTAGAGTTTCGATCATTTTAATTTAGGCGGCGCTTAGGCGCTATGCTGTGTTGAAGTCTGGCGCATAGGCGCTAGTTTTGTTACCTAGGCGCCAATACCAAAATTTTTCATTCTTAGGATTGTAAATGTAACACAGCAAGTTTAAAGCCTTTAACCAAAAATTTCTCATTAAATTAATATCAATCCTCATGTGTATGATCTCTCCAACATCTTCTAACTTCCAGTTGTTCATTTATAATTTATAAGTTGAGGTTAATTCCACCCATCTAACACATGTTTTTTACAAACATAACTTCATTAATAACTATCAAACAATTGTACAACGAACACTATAAGCACAAGAGAGCAATTCAACACATATACACAAGCAAACCAACACATACTCAAGTACTAAATAAACTTCACACAACTCAACTACCACTAAAGTAATCATGAAAAATCAAACACTCTTAATTCTTTCTAAACTTCAATGGTTCTTGCTGAATTTTCATCCCCATTCTAAATTGTTGAAAAGTTACGATCCAAGATGTGAAAGAAAAGAACACTAAGGAAATCCATAGTCATCTTCTCATCTATCCATCTGTTATTACAATACAGTGATATCTGAGAATCCTGATAACACACCTTGTGATTGAATTGAAGCTTCATTTGCCACTACAAATGGCCATATTGATGATACATCTCAGGTAATTTTTGTGTAGTAATGAAAGCTCCTCTTCAATTCTTCCCAATTTGCTTATCATCATCTTTAAACTCAATGCTAGGAACCCATTGAAATAATTTTGAGCATCTTTGTGCACAAACTTATCTCCATTTCACATACCATTGTTTGTACTCTCCATGGAAGCAAGAAATCAAACTCTCTCTAAATTCTTTTATCTCAGGCCAAATTTTTGAAGTTATAGTGATTGGGGACGAGGACAGGAAAGTTTAAGAAGAAAAAAGTGAGAAAAACTGCCTGGGGCCTGTTTTTTCCACGACCAGCAAATGTGGCACCCAGGCGTCGGGTTCTGGTGCCTAGGCACCAGTTTCACTCGGCTCTGTCACTTAGGCAACATTTTTGGTGCCTATGTGTCAGTGCCATAGTGAACACTATTTTTCCTGTTGTCAAATACTTCAAGTTCCAATCATGTTTAAATCTATAAATAGTGTTTTAAAATGCTTCTTAACAGTAGTAGGTCATGGTAGTACATCTATAATAGATGTAAATCAAACAATAAAAATTATATTGGGTTGCCTCTCACCTTGTGCTTGGTTTAACGGTGTCAACCTCACGTATCCAAATGTTTTACTCAGACTAACCAAGCATTAAATTTTCTTTATAAAAGGGCTTTTTCTCACAAATATAAGGTTTCAATCTTTTTCCACTTACTTTAGCTATACCTTCAATTTTTTGGTCTTCAATATCCACAACCCCTTAAGGATAAACTTTTTTACAATAAATGACCCCATCCACCTGAACGTAAGTTTTCTGGGTAATAATTTCAATTAAATATTTTATAATAAAACTTATTGTCCAATCTCAAAATATTTTCATAAAATCTTTTGCTCATGCCAATTTTTCATCATTTCCTTACAAATTCTAGCATTTTCATAAGATACATTCCTAATTTCCTTGAGCTCATTTAATTGCAAAATCATTTTTCTCCAACATCCTTTAAATTATAATTAAATTCTTTTATAGCCCAGCAAGGTTTATGTTTTAAATCAACGGGTAAGTGATAAGCATTTTCAAATATGAGCCTATAAGGTGACATTCCTATAGGAAATTTATATGCAGCCCTATGAGCCCATAGTACATAATCAAGTCTATCAAACCAATCTGTTCTATTAGCATTTACATTTTTTTCCAAAAGTCTTTTAAATTTTTTGATTAGATACATCTACTAACCATTGATCTGAGGGTGAAAAGCTTTGGCAATTTGATTTTTAATTCCATATTTCTCCAATAATGTGCTAATTACAAAATTCTTAAAGTGACTTTCCCGATCAATAATGATCACACATGGCATTCTAAATTTGGAAAATATATTTTTGTTTAAGAATTTTGAAATACTCAGAGCATCACAATGCGACAAAGCTATAGTTTCAATCCATTTACAAACATAATCCACAACTAATAAGATATATTTTTTTTTCTCAAAGATGGTACAAATGGTCCCATAAATTCTAAACCCCAAACATTAAAATTTTAACTTCCAAAGTAAAATTTAGGGGTATTTCATCTCTTTGAGAAATATTTTATAGTCTCTAACATCAATCATAAGCTTTCACATATATATTAACATCCTTAAATAATGTAGGCCAATAAAATCGTAAATGTAAAATTTTAAATACAGTCTTATCCTCTCCAAATTTTCCCTAAAAATCAAATTTATGACTTTTTGGTATGATTTCCTTGGTTTCATTAATTGGTACACATCTTTGAGTCACTGAGTTTCAATATATTTTATTTAAATAAGGGCATCCCAAAAGTAAAATCTTGCATCACAAATAAATTTATTCTTCTGGTGGCTTGTTAGTCTGTAAGGTAAAATGCTACTAACTAAGTAGTTAATTATATTTGAATACTAAGGTATATGTCACTCAGCAACATCATAAAGTTGTTCATCAGGAAAATTTTCATTTATATCATCCTCAATGTTTTTTTTTCTTGTTCAAGTCTTGAAAGATGATCAACTATTTGATTATCAACACCTTTCTTATCCACTCTCTAAAAGACAAACTCTGGTAGAAGAATGACCCAGCTGATTAATCTTGGTTTCATATCCTTCTTGGACATAAGATAACTAATGGTGGAATGATCACTATGCACAATGCAATTAGCTCAAAATAAATATGGTCTAAATTTATCAAAAGCACATACTATTGTCAATAGCTTTTTCAATTGGTGTGTAAATAATTTAAGCTTCATTAAGAGTTTTGCTGGCATAACATATGACTTCAAAATCCTATCATATTTTTTTTCCTAAAACAATCCCAATAGTATAATGGTTTGCATCACACATTAACTCAACTGGTTTTTCTCAGTTGGGTGAAACAATGATAAATACAGTGATTAATTTTTCCCTTACTAATTTGAAGGCAAATAAACAATTATCATTAAAATCAAAATTTGTATCTTTTTCTAAGAGATTGCATAGAGGCTTAGCAATTTTTAAAAAGTCTTTAATATACCTCCTGTAAAATTCAGCATCTCCTAAAAAACTTCTTACTACTTTTACTAATGTAGGAGGTTGTAATTTAGCAATGACTTGAAATTTGGATGGATCAACTTCCATGTTATTTTCAAAAATCTTATGTTTTAACACAATTCCTCCAATGACCATAAACTGTTATTTTCCTAATTAAGAACTAAATTAGTTTCTTCACAGCATTTTATAATTTTTTCTAGATGATTTAAACAAGAATCAAAGGTGGTTCCAAAAATTGAGAAATCATCTATAAGGACTTCAATTCCTTTCTCAATTAAGTCACAAAAAATAAAATCATACACTATTGGAAATTTTTTGGTGCATTACATAAACCAAAAGACATTCTTATAAAAGAAAAATTCCCATAAGGACTTGTAAATGTCACCTTTTTTATCCTCTATAGAAATAGGTATTTTGTGGCAACCAAAATATCCATCAAAAAGTAGAAATAGAGATGCCCGACTAGTCTGTCCAACATGTAGTCTAAGAAAGGTTAGGGAAAATGATCATTTCTAGTGGTGAGGTTTAACTTTCTATAACCAATTTAGATTCACCATCCAGTTACTTGTCTTGTTAGAATTAATTCATTCCTTTCATTAATGACTATTGTCACTCCTCCTTTCTTAGGAACACAGTAAATAGGACTAACTCATGCACTATCAAAAATAGGATAAATAATTCTCGCATCCAACCACTTTAGTATTTGTTTCTTTATCACTTCTTTCATTATTGGATTTAATCATCTTTGAGGATTAGCCCTAGGTTTATGGTTATCTTCCATTAAAATTATGTGTATAAATATTGAAGGATTGATTCCCTTAATATCAATTATTGTCCATCCAAAAGCTTTTTTATAATTTCTTAATATTTCTAGTAATTTTTGTTCCTTATCTTTGGTTAAATCTGTGGAAACTATAACATGTAAAGTTATTGAACTTCCTAAAAATGCATACTTTATATGTGTAGGAAGCACTTTCATCTAAAGTTCAGGAGGTTTTTCAATTGATGGAATCAGAGATTTACTATTTTCAATAATATCCAAAATTTCTAAATTTTCCTGAACATAATTAGTATCCTCAACATTTATCTCAAATGATTTTTCTTCAAAAACACTTTCAGTATCACTTTCCAATTTTTTTAGATTTAGAATAACTTCATCTTTTTGCCCATATATGACTTCACATCTTTCTTTGTAATGTTTAACAATCATATAATCAATAATATTTTTCCTATAACATTTACCATCTTTTTTATTTAGCAGGATACTTCATTAACTTCAAAATATTAAACTTTACTTCCTGGTCATTAACACTCATGGTTAATTCTCCTTTCTGCACATCAATCATAGTGTGCATGGTTGCTAGGAAAGGTCTCCCAAGGATAATATAAATTTCTTTATCTTATTCTATGTCTAGTATAATGAAATCCATAGAGAAGATAAATTTATCCACCTAAACTTGTACATCTTCTATAAACCCTTTAGGATAAGTGATAGATTGATCAACTAACTGAAGGATTACAGTAATGCAAGAAATCTCACCTAAGTCTAACCTTCTAAGAAAAGAAAAAGGCATGAGATTAATGCTAGCTCCTAAATTGCAAAAGGATTTTCCATAATTTTTTTCTTCGATCGCACAGGGTATAGCAAAATTAACGGGGGCATTAAGCTTTTGAGGAAGCTTCTTTTGAATTTTTGTACTACATTCTTCACTAAGTACAAAAATTTTAGAAGCTTCAAACTTCTTCTTTTTATTTAATATTTCTTTCATAAATTTGGCATAACTTTGCATTTCTTCCAAATCTTCTATAAATGGAATGTTGATCATAGGCTTTTTAAATATCTCAAAAAACTTTGAAAATTGTTGATCAAGCTTTTGTTGTCTAAGTCTTTGAGGAAAAAGAGGTGGTGGTCTTTTTGAATAAATTTTATTTGGAGAGACAGGTTGTTCTTTATCCTTAAAAATAATTTATTTTGGCTTTTCAGTTTCTTCAATTTCTCTCTCAACTTCAATCCCTTTTAGAATTCAAATATTTATTTCCTTTCCACTGCTAAGTTGAATAGCTTTAATTTGTTCTTGTACATTACTTTTGTCTTTCAAATTTATCTCAGCAATACTAGGAAGTGCTCCCCTGGGTTTATTGCTAAGTGCGCTAGCAATTTGTCCTAGTCGATTCTTAATATTTCTTATTGCCGCACCTTGATTTTGTACTTGATTACCCATTTATAAAAATACTTCTTCTAAAGACAACTTCTTTTCCTTAAATTGTTGGTTATTGAAGTCAAGAGGATAAGAAGGTTGATAGTTAGAACTACTCTGGTTATTCCAGTTTCCTATTGGGTTCTCTTGAGTGTTCCCCTATAATTGATTTCCACCACCAGAATTATTATTATTTCAGTTAAACTTAAGGCGGTTTTTCTAACCCGGGTAATTAAAGTTAGAATATGGGTTATTGGGTTTATTTATAACTGCATGTAAAGTTTCTAATGATTGAGAGTCATTAAATTGTTCTAATAAGTCTTCCTCAATCATTTGTGGTGTTTTAGAAAAGCTCATTGCAAAATTATCTAATTTTCTAGATATCACAGCAACTTGAGATGTCAAAATGGATATAGCATCATTATCATGAACACTAGCTACTCTCTTAGAATTTACCCTTTTGAGGGCCATTGAAAATTATTAGTAGTCATCTCTTCAATTAAAGCATAACCTTCATTAAATAGTTTTGACATTAAAGACCCTCCAACAACAGCATCAATTATAAACCTAAGGGATCCTATTAACTTATTATAAAATGTTTAAATGATTAACCAATTAGATAGAGCATGATGTGGACCCTTTCTAAGGAGTTCCTTAAATTGTTCTCAGGCTTCATAAATTGACTCCCGTTCATACTGAGTAAAAGAAGTAATATCATTTCATAACTTAGCAATTTTTGAAGGAGGAAATTAGTTAGCTAGGAATTTTTTTGCCAAATCCCCCAAAGTTCAAAAAAATCTATGAGCTAACAAATTTAACCACATCTTAGCTTTATCCCTTAGAGAAAAAGGAAAAAGACTAAGGTTAATTGCATGGTTTGATACGTCATCATATTTGAAGGTAGCACATTATTTTAGAAAACTTGCAAGTTCTAAATTTGGATCCTTGTATGGTGTCCACCCAAACTGATTATTTTTTACCAATTGTATTATTTCAGATTTAAGTTCAAATGAATTAGCCGCTACGGAAGGAGTTTGAAAACCTAAGTGAATTTCATCTGTTGCAGGATTTGCATAATCCCTTAAAGGTCTTTATAAATTTTGATGTTCATTTGCAGTTGTTAGAATCTTAGTGTTATTTTGAAATGTGTTTGCCATTTCTTTTGAATTGTAAAGTTGTTTTTGATTTCTTCTTATAGTTCATTCTAAATTAGAATAGTAGGGTACTAAATCTTAGTATCTCAAACTTCACATGCAAAAGATAAAATTTAGAAAATAAAATACAGAAAATATCTAAATAAAATTTTTTATAATTTGCTATTTTGGCAAGTTTTTTTGTATTTTTGTAATTTTCAAAAATTCAAATAATTCTAAAAGTTATTTTTTTGTTATTCTACAATTCAAATAAGGCTTCTAAGTAAAAAAGTTCTGAAATAAAATTTCATTTTAAGTTCCCCGGCACAATGCCAAAAATTTAACCCGACCCACAATTACATAGATATTTTTGTTCTCGATTCATTTTTAGCAGCTGGTGAGAACAAACGTAGTATTATAAAATTCAAATTAATAGTTTTCTCAATAGGGGTACTACGCAAGTATATGTATCATTTCATATAATATAGAGTTTTCTTTAAAAACACCAATATCAATCTCATGGGGAAATTAAAGGAAAAAAGTAAATTTAGAATCTTAATTTTGAATACATTTACTTAAGACTATAGAAAATATTTAAAGTAGTTTATGCAATGAAATAAATTTTACAAATTCCTACAAATACAAGTTAAAAGTAAATGCAGAGTTTTAGAGAATTTAAGATACATATAGAGATACTTTCTCCTTGCAAATAATTCATAATCAATATAGGATTGCATATTTGTAGAGGTTTAATTGTGGCATTGTGACAAATAGAAGCATACCTACTCTTTATGTCTTATGAGCAAAAAGAACATTTGCTCATCTAAAGTTGGTGTAGGCATGTATAGTAGTGTTAGGTAGGTTCTAGTCTCTCACTCCTAAATTACCCGTCGTACCTTATTTATAGGACCTACCAATGACCTTTAGTTCCAATCCCTAGACCAATTTGATGAGAGAATCTAGTCTGTCTCTCTAGAAACATCAATTATACACCCATCAAATCTTATCTCCCTATCTATTTACACTCCCCCTCGGACGATAGCCATGGTTCTTTATAAAGTTAAATGTGATACTCACTAGTTAGAGAAATCTTATCCTTCTAGGGTCTTTATGTTTTTGAACAAATTTTAATAATACAAGTAGTCAATTTGTAAATTAAATTAAGGATCGGTAAAAATACTATCACAAATTTTAGAATAAAAGAAGTTCTAAACAAATCAAAACCAACACTTGATTACTTCATATTGCAAGGAGAAAGAAGAAAACTACTCATAACACATGGGGCTAACAAAACAAAATATATTTATAAAACTCAAATCCAAAGTACAATACTTAAGGAAAAAGATACAAATACTTATTTAAAATGTTTCCTTAAGCACTCCTTTGAAGTTCTCTGACTTCTCTGGCTCCAATAGACTCTTACAAGACTCACAAAAATCCAGAAAATACAATGACTCATAAAACATTACTACGGTGGTCGCCCACTCTATATTGGTGCCTCCTCTTCTCAAAAAGACTGTAACACTCTCTCTAAATGTTTATAATTAATCTATACATAGAGCTTAGAAAATCATCAAGGGTTGCTTCAGAAATCTCTTCAAAATTTGGCCTAATTCAATGCATCTTGTAAAAACTGAGTCTGGCACCTATACACAAAACTATTACACCTAGGCACTAGTCGCTATCTTCATCTAGCGCATAGGTGCCAAAATCTAGAGTCTAAGCGCCAATTCACCTGACCTTGACAATTTTTCTCGGTTTGATTCATTTTGCTCCTTTTTGATGTATTTTTGCTCATTTTTTTCTCTTAAACTCTTTTTCCTTGCACCTATAACATAAAACACACAAAATACCTTTCATTAAAGCATAATATCCTAAAGCATAAAAAATAGGTAATTTTAAAGTGGATCAATCATTTCATTTCCAACTGAGGCAATTTAAATCTTTCATTTCGGGGGTAAATATTATAAGGCTCAATTTCCTTGCAACACATAAAATTCATAGCTTTCCATTCTTTATTATCATATCAAACATGTCATGCTCATTTCCATCTTAAAAGTGATATACACCTTCCAAGCATATATTTGTAATATCATTGTGTTTTAAGTGTTGTGAACTATCAAACTTTTAAATTTGATGAGTCCATTCATGATCCATTCATGCTACTTAGAATGTGTAAATGAAAAGCATGCAAGATAGTCATTCTCTTTCAATTGAGGTTAGAGAAAAGGGTATTCTTATTTCTTGCATACGTTTGATGAAACTATACTTGAAAAAAAAAACCATTACACCCCATCATGATACAAGGTTTTAAATATATGCCAAGAACTTTCTATTGTACATTCACTAATCAATTTACCATATAAACAGTTATATAGAAGAAATAGTACTATGAGTGTTGGTTTGTTTCATTTCCAACTAAGGTGTTTTAACTCTTTCATTTGAAGGGGAAGAGCTTTCTAATGTACATTCACTGATTAATCTACCATATAAATAGTTAAATAGAGGCATTTAAACTTTGAGTGTTGTTTTCATTTTCAATTAAGGTAATCTAACTCCTTCAATTATGGGGTAAATTTTATAAGGCTCAATTCCTTTCAACACATAACATTCATAACTTTCAAATATTTATAATCACATCAAACATTCTACCCTCATTGCCCTGTTAAAAGTGATATACACCTCCAAGATTTTTGTAATGTCATTTGTTGTAAGTGTTGTGAAATATCGCACTTTGTAATTTGATGAGTCCATTCATGGTTGTTGGAATGTGTAAATGAAAAGCATGCCATATAGTTATCCACTTTCGATTGAGGTTAGAGAAAAGAGTATATTTTTTCTAGCAGATGTTTCAAGAAACCATACTAAAAAAAATAAAATTACACCTCATCATGAGACAAGGTTTTATATCTGTGGCAAGATCTCTTTGTTGTACATTCATCAATCAATCTACCATATAAATAGTTATACAAAAGAAATAGAACTGTGAGTGTTGGTTTCATTTCCAGCTGAGATAACTTAACTCTTTCATTTTATGGGTAAATTTTATAAGATTCAAATCCTTGCTGCATATAACATTCATAACTTCCAAATCCTTATTATCATATCAAACATGCCACCCTCATTAACCTCTTAAAAGTGATATACACCTTTCTGGCATATTACCTTTCTATTCTTTCTTATAATATTAAACATACCACCATCATTGCCTTTTTAAAAGTGATATATACCTTTAATGCATATATTTGTGATACCATTAAGTTGTAAGTGTGAATATCACTCTTTGTGATTTTATGAGTCCATTTGTGGTCCATTCATCCAGTAGGAATTTATAATTGTAAGGTCTATAAGATAGTCATTATATATCTATTGAAATTAGAGAAAAGGATATTACATGGCAACATCTTTCTACTATAAATTAACTGATCAATATATCATATTAATAGTTATACGCAAAATATTACTATGAAAGTTGGTTTCATTTCTTACTAATGAAATTTAAAAAGGCAAAGATGGTGGTATTTTTGATATACAAATAAAGATTTCAAAGGTATGAATTTTATGTACTACGAGAATTTAAGCATTAAACAATTTACATCTGAAATGTAATAGTTAAATGGATGCTTATAAAATTCACATGATGGGGTGTTTTTTTTTCTTGTATTTTAGTTTTTTCACACATTTTCATGAAATGTTGTGATGTGTGTTGGTTGTGGTTTGGGGTGGTGCCTTTAGCTTGTGATGTGTGTTGTGTGGTTGTGTTGGTAGTGGTTGGAGTATTGTGTAGATTGAGGTGGGGATAGTTGGGTTGTGGGGTGGCTCTGGTTTATGCATGGGTGTAGGTGATTGTGTTGTGGTTTTGGCATTCTCGTAACTAATTTTTGTCTTGTGATTGTTATGAAATATTAGTATTTTTTTTCAGTTGTGCTAACATAATGTTTAAGTCTAAAGAAGTCATCAACCATGAGGGTTAGTGAAGCAAAACTTATATTTTTTATCCTTTGCCTTAAGGAGGTTGAGCTGGGAAATAAGCCCACCGTCTATTTTAAAAAGGAATGGAGGTAAAATATTATGACTAATTTCAAGGAAATGACATGAAGGGAGTATGATATGTTGCAACATAAGAACAAGTTGGATCAGTTGATGAATGACTGGAAACTATGGAAGAAATTAAAATGGAGAACCACGGGGTTGAGTTGGGATCTAAATAAACAAACTATTGATGCTTCAGAGAAATGGTGGATAGAGAAATTGGAGGTAAGAAATTTCATCACTTAATTATTTTTATACTAAAGATTCTTTCTAGTAATATCTCATACTAAACTATTTGAAGTAATCAACTTCCCAAAATATTGCAGGTAGTACTGGCCACCAAGAAATTCAAATTTTTTTTGGAATTGACCTTGATTTAAAAGAGAAGTTTGATTGTATGTTCAGTGGGGGTTGTGGCAAGAGGCACTCATGCATTCACCCCAAGTGAGAATGGTATTGTAGCATACAAGAGGAGTTGTAGGTTTAACACGTAACTGGCTCAGGTGAATGCCCAAGCTCAAACTAAAATGAATTGGATTCCACCTACAGTCAAAGCACGCTATGATGGAGAAAAAAATGGAGCTGTGTTCATCAGAACTCAAATAACTAAATTGGTGGATGTGTGCTCGAGTCAAGATGGTACTTCACATGACACCTCCGTAGATGACTTTCTCCAAGTTCTAGAGATAACTCCTGGAGTTTATGGGGGAATTTCATTATATCTAAATTCCTTGAAGTTACTGGGGCACCTGACTCGTAAACAGATCTTTAGGAAGATGCCCCCTGATCGTCGGGTCACCTATTTATATTTTTTGTACAGTAAAAACAATTGATTTTGTATAGTATTATGCTACTGTTTTAGTTTTTTTTTTTTTTTATGAGATGTCTAATTTGATTGACTTTTCTTACATTTTAAACAACTTATATGTTATTTTGTATTTATGTCTTCTCATTGTACACTGTCTTTATATTTTATATATTTTCTTAACATTATCTAATTCACATCTATTACTTGAATAGAGCATTTTTTCTAGCTTGGACTAACAAATAGAGAGACAGAGAAAAAAATTGCGAAAATAGTATGTATGTTGTATGAATACTACAACTCATACATCAATCGAACTCCTTGTCGGTCTCAAAATTCTCCCTTAAAAATTTTTCTTTGGAGCATTCTATGTCTTCCTAAGTGCTAATAATCAGTCGAGAAATCAATCTTTTTGAACCTTTCAGAGTGTCCTCTTTTGGTTCTTCAATTTCTTCTCTCTCAACTTCAATTTCTTTTTGAACCCTGCCTTCTAACTCTCTTCTACTTCTAAGTTGAATGACATTTACTTGCTCTTTATTCTGGTCTTTCAGATTTGCTTCATTATTACGAGGAACTATTCCTTGGGATCTATTACTTAATGAATTTGCTATTTGTCCAAGTGATTATCAATACTTCTAATTGTAGCTCCTTGACTTTGTAACTGATTTCTCATTTGTAACACCACTTTTTCTATAAATAATTTTTTCTCCTTAAATTGTGGATTACTGTTAAAATCTGGAGGATAAGTAAATCTATTATTATTATTCCCATGGTTGTTCCAGTTTCCTAATTGGTTTACTTGGTTGTTCCCCCATTGTTGGTTACTTCCACCTGAAGAATTATTCCAGTTAAAATTTGGATGGTTCTTCCAACATAGGTTATAATAACTTGAATATGGGTTATTTTACTTGTTATTTATGACATTCAAAGTTTCTAATGATACTTGAGAATCTACCATTTGGTTTAATGAATTCTCTTCAATCATAGAAATTATATGAGAAAAATCCAATCCAAATTGGTCTAACTTTCTTGAAATTGCAGCAACTTGATTTGCTAGCATAGTAAATTCATCAAATTCATGAATATTGCTACTTTTTTTAAGATTTACCCTCTCATAAGGAAATTGAAAATTATTGGTAGTCATTTCTTTAGTAAAGCATAAGCACCATGATATGGTTTTAACATCAATGAATCACCAGCAACAGCGTCAATAATAAATCTAAGAGACCTGGCTAATCCGTTATAAAAAGTTTGAATTATTAACCAATCTGGTATAACATAGTGTGGACACTTTCTAAGGAGATCTTTAAAGCATTCACATGCTTCATAAATAGATTCCCCTTAAAACTGATTAAAAGATGTAATATCATTTCCAAGCTTCACAGTTTTTTATGGTGGAAAATATTTAGCGAGGAATTTTTGTGCTAAATCACCCCAAGTTATGATAGATCCAGGTTCTAATGAATGCAACCATATCTTAGTTTTATCCCTCAGTGAGAAAGGAAATAACCTAAGTCTTATGGCATCATCTGATACACCATCATATTTAAACAATTCTAGAAAATTGGCAAGATGTAAATTTTGATTTTTGGTTGGTGATCCTCCAAACTGATTATTTGATATCATTTGGATAATAACAGGTTTAAGCTCCAATGAATTAGCCACCATAGTATGTTTTTGAATACTACAATGAAGTTCATCTACCGTAGGGTTGACATAATCTCTTAATGGTCTAAATTCTTGATGAATTTCAATATTTTGATTATTTTGATCTGCCATTTATGTAATTTTATTAGATTTTCAAAATTATTGATTTTTTTGATTTTTTTGATTCTCTTAACAGTTCTTTCTAATTCAGAATTGTAGGGCACTACTCCTTCAGACCTGAACTGCGCATACACTAACAATAAAATAAAATAAAATAAATCACACAATAATACTTTATAGATAAATTAATATAATTCCTAAAAAAACTCTTAAAGTTTAAATAAGACTCTCTAAAATAGAAATTTGGTTTCAATAAATCACACAAAAAACTTGATCCCGACTGTTTCTATGCAACAGTATAACAATGTATTTGATTATGTTTTTCACTTATCTTTCCTTACTTTGAAACAGTACCAAAAACTTGATCCTGGAGAAAATAAGAATTGAACCTTTTAACTTAATATATACGGAGATACTATGCAAGGATATGTATCATTATCAAGTAATATATGACTTTTTGATTAAGCCCCAAATATCGAACCCATAGGGATTGTTCACAGTATGCAATAATTAATGTAACAAAATTTCTACTTTAAAAAGACAAATACTTAAACTATAGTTTTTATCGTAGGAATGAAATTTAAACTCTTATTAGTATTTGTAATGTTTGAAAATGACATAAAATTTTAATAAAGATAACTTTAGTTTATGTAAAAGAAAAGCACTGAATACAAAATATCTTTCTCCTTAACATGAATCAATAATAAGTATAGGAATTCTGTTGTGGAAGTATTCAAATTGTGTTGTGCCAAAAAGAAGCAATATTATTCCTTACCCTTACTAGAGATACTATAAAGAACTATGGCTAATTTAAAGTTTGAATAGTTCTAAAGACCGGTTAGGCAGGGAAGATATTAGTTCTCACTCTAGAGTTCCCTTGGTTCCCTCCACCTGGGGGCTAACATCTCATATCAAAACCTAAAATAATAAACCAAGTTGGGGGCTTTAGCCTATCACTCTAAATTCATCTAACTCTACACCCTTTAAACATTATATCTCTATTTATTTGCACTCAATCATATGAACTACATTCTCATTCATACAATCTCATGTGATTCTTACCAATTGTTGACTTAGACAATACCAGCCCGGTTCTTACATGTTCTCACAACAAATTTTAACATTATTTCCAAATTTATTTGCACTAAATCATATGAATTACATTCTCATTCATACAACCTCATGTGATTCTTTCTACCTATTTGCACTCAATCATATGAACTACATTCTCATTCATACAACCTCATGTGATTCTTTCCAAATTGATTGAGACAATACCAGCCCGGTTCTTACATGTTCTCACAACAAATTTTAACATCTGGATTGGCCCCGATCTGGATTGGCTAAAAAATACCAGCCCGGTTCTTACATGTTCTCACAACAAATTTTAACATCTGGATTGGCCAAATCACCATCCCGGTTCTTACATGTTCTCACAATAAATTTTAACATCTGGATTGGCCAAATCAAGAAGTCATCCCAGTTCTTACATGTTCTCACAACAAATTTTAACATCTGGATTGGCCAAATCAGTTGTTGACTGAGACAATACCAGTCTGGTTCTTACATGTTCTCACAACAAATTTTAACATCTGGATTGGCCAAATCAAGAAGTAAAACAATACCAGCCCGGTTCTTACATGTTCTCACAACAAATTTTAACATCTGGAATGACCAAATCAAGAAGCAAATGAAGTGCATGGATTTAAATCATCACAACTTCTTCCAACATTGTCAAACCAAGAAGTAAATGAAGTGCATGGATTTAAATCATCACAACTTCTTCGAACATTAAAGATCAATACTCTCCACAACTTCCACAATTATTGATTGAGACAATACCAGCCCGGTTCTTACATGTTCTCACAACAAATTTTAACATCTGGATTGGCCCCGAAAGACAATACCAGCCCGGTTCTTACATGTTCTCACAACAAATTTTAACATTTAGGATTGGCCAAAAAATACCAGCCCGGTTCTTACATGTTCTCACAACAAATTTTAACATCTGGATTGGCCAAATCAGTTGTTGACTGAGACAATACCAGTCTGGTTCTTACATGTTCTCACAACAAATTTTAACATCTGGATTGGCCAAATCAAGAAGTAAAACAATACCAGCCCGGTTCTTACATGTTCTCACAACAAATTTTAACATCTGGAATGACCAAATCAAGAAGCAAATGAAGTGCATGGATTTAAATCATCACAACTTCTTCCAACATTCCATCCAGTTCTTACATGTTCTCACAACAAATGTTAACATCTGGATTGGCCAAATCAAGAAGTAAATGAAGAGATTCTTACATGTTCTCACAAAAATTTTAGCATTTGGATTGGCCAAATCAAGAAGTAAATGAAGTGCATGGATTTAAATCATCACAACATAATTGTTGACTAAGACAATACCAGCCCGGTTCTTACATGTTCTCACAACAAATTTTAACATTTAGGAATGACCAAATCAAGAAGCAAATGAAGTGCATGGATTTAAATCATCACAACTTCTTCCAACATTGGTTGAGATCGGGAAGTAAATGAAGTGCATGGAATTAAATCATCATAACTTCTTCAAAAATTAAAGATTAATACTCTCCACAACTTCCATCCAACACTTTAATTACTTATCATTTTAAGGAAAAAATAAAGAAAACTACTCAGAATACATTGAGAAAATAAAACCACACTTTAGTTTAAAAGTAGAAATCATTGCCAAACCACTAAGAAGTCTCTTTAAAGATCAATACTCTCCACAACTTCCATCCAACACTTAATTACTTATCATTTTAAGAAGAAAGAACTACTCAGAATTAATGGAGAAAACAAAACCACACTTTAATTTAAAATAGAAATTATTATCAAACCAACAAGAAGTCTCAATTAAAACCAAAAGTAGTTTAAAATAAAGATAAAAACTTACCTCAAATCCTCTACCAAATTCTTGAAGTTCATTTGAATCTCTTCTCTCTTACAACACTTTTAACTCTCAAATTAAAACTATAAACAAAAGGAAAATAAATTTTTGTTGCCTGAAATTTTCTCCAAAAGCTTATCTCATAACTTCTTTAAGAACTTTTCAAAACTTCTTTATATTTTTTAGCACTCCACCCCTCACAAATTCTCAACTCCTTTTATAATTTTCCATGAGGTGTCTTGGTATCTCATCAAAATGTGTCCTAATTTGATGTATTTACCAAGGGATGCCTCCTTTCAAAAGTTCTTTAATTATGTTTTCCTTGGTGGTTATAACCACCAATTTTTGCCAATAGGTGTCTCAAATGTTTCTTCAAAATTCATCAAAATGAATTAACCCGTCAAGTAACTGTCACTGGTGCTTAAGTGTGGGGCCTCTTGCACTTAGGCGCGGCCTTCTCTGTTTCACCGGCACTTCAGTACCGGTTCTGGTGCTTAGGCGCCAAAATACTTTTGCACTATTTTTGTATTTTTTTCTCCAAATTTGATCCTTTTTCACTCCTTTTAGCATTTTTCACCTTTTTACTTGTACCTAAAAGAAAAACACACAAATACCTTCCATTAAAGCACAATATCTCAAAAATAGGTATAAAAATGTGTCTAAAAATACTATATATTTTAGGTGTATCAATCGACCACTCTACTAAACGTCTGGAAAGTGTTGGTCAGGTCATCAAATATTGCAATGGAATAACTTTTAAAATAAGCGTAATTTTATGAGAAAGCATGTAATGCTTGAGCTTTTGGGTGGCCAAGATTAAAGCTAGACAATGCTTCTCAATAGGTGGATACTTTACTTCTGTCGGTATCAGATGGTGACTCAAGTAATAGAGCGTATTTTCCTTATGCTCGTCATTGACCTGAGCTAACAAGGCTTCGAGAAAGTCATCTAAGGTCGTGGTATAAAGTATCAACGGTTTTTCCAGGATAGGGCTGCCAAAACTGGAGGTGTCATTAATGATTGTTTGGTGTCCTTAAAGGCCAGCTGACATTTCTCTTCCCAAACAAATTTTGCGTCCTTTTGAATTAATGTCGAGAAGGGTTGACACCTACTTGAGAGATTAGAAATAAAGCATCTCAGATATGCCAATTTTTCTTGGAAGGAGCAAGGTTGTTTTAAGAATTTAGGAGGAGGTATTTCCAAGATAGATTTAATCTTATCTTGGTCGATCTCGATTCCCTAATTATGGACAATGAATCCTAAAAATTTCTTAGGTGACGCCAAAAGCGCACTTTACGGGATTCATCTTGAGATTATATTATCGTAATCATTTGAAAAAGATCCTTAAATCTTACAAATGGTCTATTTTTTATTTGCTCTTGATGATCAAATCATCCACGTAACATTACACTTGGTTGTGAACGTAGTCTTCAAAGATCTTCGTCATTGCTCGTTGATATGTTGCTCCGGCAACCCGAATGCTTCACTATGTAGCAAAAGATCCCAATCATTATCCTGAAAGTTGTAAGTGCTGCATCTTATGGAGCCATTTTGATTTGGCTATATCCTGATGATCCATCCATAAAAGAGAAAATCTCAAGTGTCGATACGATGTCTACCATTAATTCTGGTATCGATAAAGGAAACTCATCTTTTGGACTGGCTTTGTTGAAATCCCTGAAGTGGACACATACACAGATTTGTCCATTTTTCTTCTTGACTGGTACAATGTTAGCTAACCACGTGGGGTATTGTTCTTCCCGCACAAAGTTAGTGTCTATCAATTTCTACAGTTCAATAATGACTTGTTGCTCTATTTTAAGGCCCATTCTTCTGGGAGCTTGTTTTATTGGGATGATATCTTTGTCCAACATGAATTTATTAACTGCAACTTCTGGAGATAATCCTGACATTTCATCATAACTCCATGCAAAGCAATCTTTGAATTCTGACAGTAACTTAATCAGTTCTGAAGATTCATCATTGCTGAGAAGAGAACTTATAAATGTAGGTCGCGGTTATTCCTCAATCCTGAGATTAATTTCTTTTAGTTCATCAACAATTGATTTAATTTCTTCCTCAAATTCTTGTGGGATGTCTTCTATTAACATGTCTTGAGAGTCATCCTCTACATCAAGGCAGTCCTCTTTCGACCCGCTAGTAATGACCATAAAAAATTTTGAATCGTCGACAGAGACCCTCTTTGGAGTTAGGAATTCAACTTTTGACATTCCACAATTTTTTAAAAAGTTGTAGCTTATCTTTTGGCTTTTGTTTTGGCACATAACCTTATTAAATTAACTTTTTTACACATAGAGAAAAGTAACCAAAAGGTAATTCAATTAATTCATTAGAATCCTCTTCCAATTTTATATGATTTTCAAGCTTAACAAAAGTAGAAGAACGGTAAAACTTGATCGGCTTTAAACCAATGCTATAGATTTCCTTCACCTCTTAACTCTTGACCTTTTCAGGGAAAATCGGAGTAAGGGTCATGGCATTCACCTAGTGGTTGATCTGATCATACATCAACTCATATTCACTTTTCTCCACATCTTCCAAGGAGATCTCATACTATGGGTTTTTCTATTTTATCATCATCATTTCCTCCTCAGAGCTTTCTTCATCATCAATGTTGATGGTCAGCTTAGTCCATCTAGTAATCATACTAGCTTCTCTTTGTCCACATCCCCGGCCTCGACCTTAGGTGGGTGAACAAAAAGAACTCCCATCAACTCATTGTAGAAGAGTGGTGGCAGATCGCTGAAGCTAGGCTGATGGCTTTGCCCTTGCTATCCTACTAAATCTTCACTTTTATTTGTCACCAGCTCACAAGAGAAGAAAGCTTTCCTTGGAGGCGTGTAGTAGGCAACGTCTTCATGAATGACAACTTCATGAGCTGAAAATGATTGTAAATCTCTCTTGATGCAGTGTTCTTGTCCTTCCTTGTAATATGTGATGCACTGATGCAGGGAAGATGGAACCATCTTGTGCTCATGAATCCACAGTCGACTAAGTAAAGCATTGAAAGAGGTCTTGGCTTTGATGATATGGAATTTTGTAGTTGTTACTAGTTCTCTAACTTTTATAAGCATTATAATTGATCTAAGGGCTCTTTCTCCCTTCTGATTAAATCCTCTTAACATCATTTTAATGGTTGTAATCTCTTGAACTTCAATATCCAAATATGCTAATGTACGTAGACTCATTAGGTTGAGTGATGCTCCAGGATCTACCAAAACTCTGAACAATACAAATCTGCTGATATTAACAGAGATGTAGAGCAGTTGTTAGTGGTCTTCATCTGTGAAAGTTATCCCAGGTTGTTCTTTTCACGAACAAACTTTATTCAAGAATGTGATGGTCAGCTGAGTTAAGCAAATCTCTAGGTCAAGCAAGGCTGTAACCAAAGACTCTCTCATCTCTTTTGATAGGATCAAAGCATCGTAGATGCTTAGTTTGGCCGGCAACCTTCTAAGATGAGCTAGCATGTTATAATCCACTTTATATAGTCCTCCAATTTTTACTTGATTATTTTGTTCTTCCACTAGAGGATGTGGAGGTAGCTCTTCTTTAGTTACTATTTGTTTTCCTGTATCCATTGGAGCTAACACTGAGGGTAACACTTTCCTGCTCCTTAGATTTATTTCTATGATTTCTTCTTCTTCTTGTAATGTTATAGGTAACTTTCTATTACCTCTTCTTCTTCAAAGAGATCAAAGTTGATAGCGAGTGGCGTGCCAAGATGCTCAAGGACTGGCTCCTCACTCCTGGCCTATCGTATTTGATATTTTTTATATCTTCTTCGTCCTCGATAATGGGTTCCTCAAACTTAAGTACCATTTGAGGATTGGTTTTGGAATCCAGATTGCAGTTAGATTGAGAAAAGTTAGTTACGTTGTCACTATAAATAGCTAAAACATATCCAAAATTATAATCATTATATTCATAATACCCCAGTGAGGCAAAAAGATAATCATCCAAGGTCATGTGTTCAAGGATTTTCTTCCTCAAATTTGAGACAACCAATCTAACAGAGCTAGCCCCTATCCTACCCCCCCCCCCACTCTATTGGTCCTG
>JXCR01136936.1:24881-43259 GCA_002079205.1 Phalaenopsis hybrid cultivar
CCACTCTATTGGTCTTCATGACGTCATTCTTCTCTTTCTCTTCTAGTTGTGGTGCTTTCTCTGGCAAAGTCTCCATCTTGGGCTGAGTAGGCTGTAGAGTTTGCACGGCTACCTGACCTGATGCGGTCTAAATCTGATCCAGTATTTTCTTGGATGATTTGCTCCAAAATGTACTCCATCCATCTTCTTATAAATAGGGATCTATCAGAGTGATTGGCTAGGCCAAAATCAGATTTAAAGAACCTTTTTAGGTTCTTTTAAAAAAAAATTTGGGATCGTTATATTCCCTTGTTTAAGATTTTTCTCAAGCCAATCCTTGAATATGAACCATTCCTCTATAGTATGTCCAAGCATTCTGTGGTATGAGCAATATTTGGGCTGATATTTCTTGTCAACTTCCTAAAGTTTCCTTGGATCTGGCAATATGAACTCAGACTTCTTCATTATACTTCTAAACATTGTGTGTACAGCTTAATCTGTGAAGGAAAATACCATGCTCTTTCGTTGTAATATGATCCTCCTTGATGCGACTGCTGGCTAGACTGGCCATATTGTTGTATTCCTTGTTGAGCAAGTTGTGATGATGACTGGGAACTTTGTCGAGAATGTTTTTCTTGTATCTTTATTGGTTTCTTTCCTTTATCAATCGTTGCTACTGTCCTAGACTTTTTCTTGAATATTCGGGTTGTTCTGGTCTTTTCCAATTTCTCCTAAGAATCCATGTGTTTAATTTCCTCCTGCAAATTGCTAGCTTTTCCAAGTAGTTTCTCAAAGGACTTAATGGAGACTCCCTTAACCATGAAAGCTACTGGCCCATGAATGCTTTTGAGTAGGAATTTAATCCATCATGTTCCTATAGTTGTGTTTCACATTTCATGCTAAGGTTTCTCCACCTCAAGATATAATCTACCAGAGTTTTATTAGGCTTTTACCTCTCTACTATGAGATATCCAATAAAAATATGATGTTGTGCTCCATCAAATCTCTTTAAAAATAGTTTTTCTAACTCGGTGAATTTCTTCTGATCTGTTGGGCAACTCCGCATACCAATCAAATGTTATCCCTAACAGGCTACTGAAAAACTGATGGAAAATTAACGCTTCGTTACCTCCGGTATTACCACAAATATCATGGAAGGGTGCTATGTGTTGTGTGGGATTTTCAATCCCATCAAATATCTTAAAGTTTGATGACACAAAACCTTTAGGATAAGGTACAACATCAAACTCTTCCGGGTAGGGTCTACCCTTTAAAATCAATGCACCACCCTTACATTGAGCTAAGACCTTCCAAACTTGTTCTACCATCTGTTTAAACTTTTTTTTCTGGTATGACACTCGATGGAGAGTCCTTCTTCTGTTAATTGTCTCCCTTAACCAAGGTGACTTCTCTCCTTTCGTTTGAGATATGTACTATCTCTAGCTAATTGACTTCTGAAGAAGCTAACTATTGTGCTTGAGACTGTCCATGAATTTTAGCCATGGCAGCCATGGAAGTGGCCATCTCTTCCATCCTTTTCTCCATTTGGTTGATTTGATCATCCCTTAGTAGAACAACACTACACAGATCCTACAACTTTCCCTTCAATGAGAGGTTGGGTGTCGCACGCAGATGCAGAGCTCTGGTCTCGATGACATGAATATCCATAAAGTCTTCATCGAGATATTCATTAAAGTCAAAATCTTCATCATCATCACCAATGAAAACTCCATGTTCTTGTGCTAACTCAAAAATCTCAACCCTGAGCTGCTCAACCTTTTCTTCAATTATTGATTCTTGTATCATCTTGAGATCTGGGGGACTCTGCTAAACATCCTCCATTTGTTCATCTAACTTGGTAACAATACCTGTGATGATGTCGAATATTTCAGACCCTTGCTTCATTCCATTTTCTTGCCCTACAGGTTCACTGAACCGTGTAGGTACGGTAACCTTAGGTACCCATATATTTTTCTTTGAAGGTGTTTTCTTGAGATGGGGTGTTTCAACAGAAGCATCGACATGTCGAAGAGAGGTATGCTCCCCGTGGTGTGGACCAGACACAATACCGTGTAATCTATTCATCTTTTCCTTTAGAACTTTAAAGACGTCCCTATGACTGATAACTAGTAGAATTCTCGGACCCAAACATGACATAATCGGTTGATAGCCTGCAAGTCCTGGAGTAGTAACAGTAGAATCGGTGGTGATGATGGTAATATCAACTCTACTTTACAGGCGAAACCTGATGGGAATGCGAGCAGGCAAAGTTTTTGTTGATCTTTGAGATCCTCTAGCAGATCTGACATCTCTTAACAATTCTTTCTTCATACGAGGGGATACTACACATCCTACTCATTTAAGTAATTCAATGACTGAAAAACCCTATTTGGTAGCTAGTCTGTGGAATACTGTACTAACTCGATTGATAAAGGTGAGCTTCTCCCTTCCCCCACCATGTCCATGAGGTAACAGTAAAGTGGCAGCAATCTTCTAGATACTTTCATAACCATTGGTGTCCATTAAAGGATGGAATCTACTCCCTCGCAGAAGGGGATAGGTTTCTGACAATCCTAATTCCTCCTGGTGAGGAATTTCATCAACAGACATTTCTTCAAAATCTAGGCTTTAGCAGCCCTCCGGACCTTTTAACTGTGGTTTCTTCTTTGAGACCGAGTTAATGGCGCAGTTCTCAAACTCGTTCTAATTTCAAACACTGAAAGTGGGACGTTGAATCCTTCCATTATATCTTCAACCATCATGACCTCTTTTCCCTTAGCAGCAGCAGGAACAATAGGCTTAGTAGGTGCTGGGGCAGTAGTCTTATCTTCTTCTAGGAAGGGAAATCTTGAGGATAGTTTTAGCTAAACTCAGTTGACAACTCCTAAACTTTCGAAGCTGTAACTTTCATCATGATAAAGGGAGCCTTTCCGAGCATGTCTTCTAGTTCATTGAATCCGACTCCAAACTTGATGGTGGGGGACGACGTTGCGGGAATTCCGACTCATTGGTAGGTTGCATGAGAATGTGAGCATAAGGAACGCCATTGCAGTAGCTTCAAAAAGAAAGCTCTAAGGTTAGTTATTTGGCTAATACCTTAAAATTCTAATGCGAGCACTAAAAATTAACAAAGGTCGACTTGTAGACTCGGCAAGTCTTTTATTTTAATTTTAATTTGTGAAAAATATTTCAAAATTTAATAAAAATAACTTTAAAAATAGGAGAATTTATTTAATGATATAAATAACGTTTAAAGAGCAAGCACAACACAACATAATTTGATTTAATTTACAAAATAACAAACTAAACTCGAAAGGGAAAGTGAAGTTTAAGACCCAATGAAGGGTCGACTTCACAACGCACAATGCCCAAGTGGAATTAGTCCACCAACACCCCAATTGGGGTTCAACCCCACACAAAAGATTAAGTCTTAACAAACTTCTGAACCTCTTTGTCCAAAGGTGATTGAACAGACGGTCCTGTCCGAAAGAGTTGACCGTACTTACCCAAGAAAGAAATGGGTGAAGCATGTCAACGGAAGAAGGTAATTTTCTCCATAAGGGACATGAAAACATTACGGATGTATGAAAACAATATTCTCTGATTTAATTGGAGAGAGAAAATAATCTCCAGCGGAGTTGTCAGAAGTTGTCAGCGCAATTTTTAGGGGGGTCCAGTGGAAGCTGTGAGTAGCCAGAAATAGAATCCCGTCACTCGCTTTGGAGGAAAATTTTAATTTACATATATATTTAGTTTTAGAAAAATATGAAATCAAACTTATCCCACATCTTTCAAAGTTTATATGAAAGAGCTCTACACCTCAAGCTATGTATCTACCTCAAAAGATAAACACTTAACTTGATAGTGAGGCTCGATAAAATAAACTAAGAAATTTATGAAATCAATTTGGTTTCTGAAATCATTTTATTTATAAGCCGACAAGTTCCCATATTTACTATAGAAAATTAGATATGGTTTATAGTAAGCTGGGTTCTTGAAAGTTTCCTATAAAGGCAAGCCCGTATAACTATTTACATCTTAGATAACCGAATTCACCTAAGAAAAATCTCAATAAAAATCAGGGGATGATGTATTCAAGGAGTTTCAAAGGATAGGACTTTTCAACGAGATCAGACAAAAAAAGTGTGAAATGGGAATGGCTCAAATTTGGAACATTTATTTTTGAAATCCAAAGGAAGAAGAACTAAGGGATGTCACGGATCCTGATGAGAACCTCAGTGACTTCCCAAGCTATCTTGTGGTTTGGTTTTAACTTAGAGGAGAAATATTTGAATGTTTCATCCTGTAAATTTTATTAAGTAGGGCTTACATTCATGTGAAACGATCACACAAATAGCCTGGAGGATATGAGAATTTAGGTCGTTATGAACAACAATCTCGAAATCTTAAAGTAAGTTAGCGCTTATATTGTAAAGAAGATCCATACAAAAGCTTAAAGGAAAGTTAAGGATTTATGTCGCACTATGCAGATAACCTTGAAGTCCTATGATTTGTTGTTTAATTCTAAAGAATGGTTTAGCTGGTGTAGACATGTTTTGTTGTTTAAGATAGTCGTGTTGCCGACAATGCTAGCTCCAAGCTCCTCGTTGTGGCAAGCTTCAGTTTTCTAATATGTCAAGTCGTAATGTCAAATAAAATGTTTCTTAATTTCATGGTTATTTAAATATTATGGGATTGTTAAAGTTGATTAGAGCGACGCCAGTTAGGATCCTACAGTTCCCTCATTCTGGTGCCTCTATTATCTTTCAGATTCATTTAGTCCAAATGAATTTACTAAACTCAACTTAATGAGTTTCATACTTTCATTTAAACTGTGGGAAACCTTGTTAGCAACCAAAGGTTACCTCCTTCGAGAGATTTCCAATTATTTGATAGAGACATCTTAATTTAGTTGCACTTTTATTTTATTTTTTTTGTGATTAAATTTTGAGTTATCTTATATATTAACTGTTGTGGTGGTGAATTTTATCTAGTTTTGATTTCTTAATTTTGTTTTGGTTTCAGTTTTGTGGCTATCCAAAAAGTTTTAGTTTTGACATGAAGGGGTGACTTTGTTGTTTAACTTACAAGTTTATAAGCAGGGAAAATGAGGTGCAAATAAATAAAGGTAAATTATAATGCAATAACTTAAATGCGTACGTGTCAATTTTTTCTATTCCTCCACCTAAAAGGTCAGCTTGTGTAATATGTATATAATTTTGTAAGGAATTCAAATCACAGGAGTAAATGAATGTATAGCTATCAAATCGCAAGTTATGAGTTTATTGAGTCTCGAGAGATCTTAGTGGATGATTTTAGAATAGCATATAGCAGGTTCAAATTGCCCTTAAAAATATTCAAGAGATTTAAAAGTGCACGGGGCATGTCCCTAAATCACTTTGAAGATTTCTTGAAATATTTTGAGTTCATTTTGAACTTATCATATCATTTTATTAATGATTCAAGGTTAAGCTAAGGTTATCTCATTGCTCAAGAAAACTTGATGTTTTAGTTATCCCAACGCTAGGACACTCAATTAATCGATCGATATTTCATTTAAGAGTTATATGGGTGGGTGCCTCTAAGAAAAATTTAAGTAAGTGAAGGTTTTGGTGCCCAAAGTTGAATTCGGGCTTGTTGTGTAAAATAGTGTTAATCATCAATCATGTTATCTTCTAAATCCAATCAAATGAGTTTAAATGTCAAGCCTAGGTTACTACCAAGCCCTAAACAATCACAGTAGGTGAAATTGTAACTTAGCAGAATTTTGATTTAACTGACATGCATCCTTATTGAAAAATTGCATTGTCATCAATTATGGGCATAGAACTAATGAAATTTTATCTTTCTAAGTGAAGCCCATTACTTGAGAATCGTTTAATTTTGATTGACTTCCAAGTCATGATAATTAACAAAAATACAATTTTGTTCTTATTATAGAAAAGGTGGTAAGTGAGTTCCTACCTCTTAAGCCCATTGTATTTCAATCATCCAAATATGTTCATTAGGATCAAAATTACCCATCTTTCCTTTGATTAATCCTAAATCTTGATTGAGTCACCAAAACCTAAAGTTACTCATTTGCCTTTGGGACTCTCCACCTCATAACTCATTAATCAAAATTCAAATGACTTTGAGAATTTTTAGAGTTTCCTATCCATGGGTCAATTAAAACATTAGAGGAGAAAACGTGGATCTTCAAAATTTAAGTTAATTTAAATAATTATTTAAATTTAAAAGGTAGTATTTTCAAAGTTGATTTACTTGACTATCCAAACTAAATTTTTTATTCATGAGAAAATAATTAGAGGTTCCCTTAAGTTAGAGAAACACTTAAGCAAAATTTCATAATTTTTTGAATTAAATCTTTAATTTAATTTTGTAATTATTATTGATTTTTATGATTTAATTTGAATGGAAAAGATGTTTTGTTCACAAAAAATTATTTTTTATATTTTTATAAAACCCCTTTGAGTCCAAGGAACTCAGAGAAAAAAATTTTGCTTTTTTATTAATTTCAATTTATTTATTATAAGTATTTTAATGACAAAATAAGAAAAATTCATTTTAAGCTTTTAAAAAATTTTTTTTAACTTAGAAAAATTATAAAAAATATCCTAATGAGTTATAAGTGATTAAGGAACAATTAAGCACATTTAAAAATATTCTGGTATTTTTGGGATTTTTAATTATTTTAAATTATTTTAATTTATTTTAAATTCAAAATAAAACTCAAAAATCAAGTATTTTCTAAAAAAATTAAATTTTCCCATTCACAAAGAAAAATTTTATTTTTCTTAAGTACCCCTGATCACAAGGAACTCAGAAAAACACTTTTCATAATTTTCCCAAATGTATTTAATTTAATATAATTATTTTTTTTAAAAAAATATAAGCTTTCTTAGAAAATCAACTTTAGTTCTCAAACTCAGTGCCTTGTCAGCCTGCGGTTCGCATATTATCTCTTCACCCGGCTCCATCACGGGCCATACATTGATTAAAAATGTGATCGGATGACATCCGTTCATAGTCCCCAAATCAGCTAATTGGAGAACCGTTTACACTAAAACCTTAATATCTTCATCTAGACTCAATCAAATTGCATGGGGTTTGTTCCTAAACCTTCATCTACTCAAGAAAAGCGTATCTATATGGCTTATACGATATCAAATACAGTAAATAAGTATGGACAATCAATTTAAGTTCTATTTAATGTTGAGGTTCAATATATATTTGTTTGAGAGGAGAGGCCTCAATCAGATGATTGTGGTAGTTTTGACTGGGTCAGACAAACCTCCAGATGAAGTCCTAGGTTCTGGTGAATTGTTTAGATAAGATTTCGATCAAGCTTGATTTCAGGTGTTAGTCTAGATCTAGTTTAGAGGCTGTTTGGGATGGGGCTTTTGTGGGGAATCAACTCCTCTCACTGTGGTGATGGTGTGTACACAGTTAATTAGAGTTTGGTGGACTTTGGAGGTGTGGGGACATATGTCTTGGTTCGAGATGAAATTTTGAACTCAAAATTGAGCTCTCATAGTGGGAACCAGAGGGGGAAAACAGTGGGATTAAGCTGAGGAGTTCTTGGAGAGTCTTTGAAAGTGATTGGACAGAGTTTCCACCAGAATTTTGCTAACTTTCCATGGCTGTGGAGGGGGTAGTTTAAATAGAGGAGGCTATGGTGGCTCTCAGGCCAAGCTGAGGTGGCTAGGGTGCTGCCTAGGTGGAGGGAAGAAAGGCCCTAACAACCAATCAAACTTAGCCAGGTTAGATGAGTTCAATTTTGGGTTTTGGCCAACTTGGGCTCCTTTGGGGTGACTGTTTCCAGCGGCTGAGGTGGTGGCTGGCCAGGGTCTGGTCACCTCTGAGCTCAGGGAGGTGAGGGGGCGCTTAATTATGATTAACTCCTAAGGGTAAGCAATGATGGAGAAGATATTTCAAGTTTAGGACAAAATGGGTAAAATCTCTTAAATTATGGGACCATTGGTCCATAGATCTTCTAGGGTGGGCTAGGTGAGTCTATCCTGGTCACTAGGCTCCATTTGGTAGCTGTGGTGACATTAATTTGGTCACTTGGGCATGGCTTAATCAATTTTGGTGCATGGGTTCAATTTGGGTTAAATTATCTTGAAGTTGAATTTTGGTTAGGCTAGCCAAAACATTGAGCCCAATTGATTGATTAATTTGTTGTAAATGATTGTCACAAAGTGTATAGAAAAGATTTGCAGGGATTTTGAATAAATTTATAGGTTCAATTTGAAGGAATTTGGTCATTTGGTCAATTTGGGGATGTTGGGTTATACTTGGGTTTAGGTTTTGCTAGAGTTGGGTTAAGTCCAAATTGATGGTTCAAAATGGTCTAGATGGATGTGATGAAGAGTTTTCAATATTAATTGGGTGCTAATTTTGGGGCTAGGGCATTCAGGTTGGTGGAATTTGAGCATATGGCTAAATTTGGGCAAATTTGGGAAATTTGGATTTGGGTTGAAATTGAGTGAATTGAAGGTTTACCAAGGTCAATTGAGGATTCTATTTGGTGTTTAGGAGTGTTTCAAAGTGTTTATGATGCATAATTGGGACAATTGGAAGGATTTGAGTGAGATTTTGGTTTTAGACCAAATTAGAGCTTTTTTATTTAGGTTAAAATTGGAATGTGGGCCAATTGGGCTTGGATTTTGTTTGAATTGTGTTTTATCATGATGAATTTGAATTTATAATTGAAATTGGAGAAGATTGGGATCAAATTGGTGGACATTTAAGGTGAATTTGGGAAAATTGGGCCTTTAAGGGCAATTTTGGGCTTTCAGTCAAAGTTAGTCAAATTGATCCAATTAGGTTTAATTGAAGGGTCCAAATTGGTTTTGGAGACTTTTGAAATGATTTTGATGGTTTTGGGGACGTCGGGCCACCAAGGGTATTTTTTAAATTTTGTCAAATTTTGGGTGTATTTTTTTGTAATTTTAAAAATTTTGAGATGTTTTGGCAATTTGGGTTTTTTCAAATGGTTTGAGATAATTTTTTAATAAATTTGGGTATTTTTGGTGTAATTAGAAATTTTGGTCAAATTTTGGGGTTTGGGGGTGTTTTGGTAAATCGGGTAGATTTGGGGGCAAAAGGCTAAGTTTGGTATTTTGGTGAAAGTGATGTGCCAACCACCCTATTTGAGCTGTGGACCAATGGAATCCTCTACTTTGGTTCCTTCATGTACTGTTCTTAGCTAGACCCTAGCTTAGGGTTAGTGGGTCTACGGAACCATCTACATAAGTCTCCCAAAGGTTAAGGGGTCAAAGTTAGGTAGGCTTAGGCTTAAGGTGGTGAGTGGAAGTGTAATGTGCAAGTGAGTGGAAGTGTAATGCACCAGCTCAGACCAACACCCAGGGTCAACCCTAAGGCCAAGCAGTCTTATGGAGACTCCCCTTGAGCTCTCGCATATCGACCCCACCTACCAAGTGCTAGAGGTCAAGACCAACATGTGGAACTTCAAGTTGAGCAAAGAAGAGTTTAGAGTTTCTAATGGTGAGGGTTCCTTTCTAGTCCTCTAGGAATAGTTAACAGAAAAGTCCTACAGCTAGACCCTAGGATAATAAGGAGGAAAGAGCTAGACCTTAACCAAAATTGAGGTCAACAACTCTCATTATATTTTATATATTTTCTTATTATTGTCTAATTCACATTTATTTCCTTAATAGAGCATTTGTCTAGCATGGACTCATATATATATATATATATATATATATATATATATATATATATATAGAATTTCGATTCCGGAAAATAGTATTTTAATTATGAAAAATAACATTTTAGTTTTGAAAAATGAGATTAACAAAATCTCATTCATTTAATAGTTTAAAAAAACAAACACAACACCATGATTATATAATGAGGAATAGACACATTACTTGATAGTGAGGCTCGATTAAATAAACTAATGAATTATGACATCTATTTCATCTGTGAAGCCCTTTATGTTGACCTATAAGTTCCCCTATCTAATATAAAAAGTTAGATAGGGTTTGCATTACCTGAGTTCTAAAGCTCCCTCTAGAGGCAAGCCCCTATATTTAGTTACATCTCAAATGACTGAAGTCATCTGAGAAGACTCCCGATTTTGATCAGAGGTATTTTTCTGCAAGAATCTCAAAGCTTCAGGATTTAAGGTTGGACAAGGCAAGTCAAATGAAAATGGACCAAATAGGAATAGTTATATTAGAATCCAAATGGAAGAAAAAAAAGGGGAGGTCACGGATCCTGAGGAGAACCTCGGGGACTTCTCAAACTATCCTATTGTGTTGCATTATGTTTTAAGAAAAATATTTATTTTGATATTTCATTCTGCCAATTTCATTATTTTGGGCTTACATTTTCATGACATGGTCTAAAAAATGGCATGGAGAATAGGAGGGTTTATGTCGTAACAAATGACAACCTCGGAGCCTAAAGCGAGTTATGGCATAGATTACACAACATAGTTGTGTAAAGGGCAAAAGATAAATTGAGGAATCACGTCATGCTAGATTAACTACCTTGAAAACCTATGGCTTTTTATTTAAGTCTAAGGAATGTTTAGTTGGTGGAGATCTATTTTGCTGTTGTAGATTATCATCTTTCATCTGCTTCAGCTTGCTTTGTGCTCTTTATTCGTGGCTGCACAAAGTTTGGTATTTTATTTCTTATATTTTTCTTTCAATTATTGTTAATCCAATTACTTAAAAGATATGTGTTTGGGTTTTGTAGTGATCCATCCTATGTAGACGGGCTACTATATTCTATCATGAACGTCTTGCAATAACATAAATAAATGCAAAATTAAAAGGGTAGTAAAAGAAAATGTTGTAGTAAAAATGTTGTAAATATATAAATGTTCATACAAGGGCCTCAGCTATAACTGCATGGTTAGTATCATAAAGCATGATATAGTTGCATGAATTTTAAGTAAATTTCAAGAAAAAAAGAAATAAGAAAAGCACGAAAACCCTGCATGAAGAAAACAAATCATAGGAAAGCACAGAGTTACTTGTCTCGCTAGACTGTTAATTTGGTCATCCAAGTTAAACTAATGTCTTTAAGTTGTGCTCAAATTATATCTCAATTAACCCATGACTAAGCTAGGAGTTACTTGTCTTATTTTGTTTAGAGTTTGGATAGATGGTAATCTCATCAGTGGGTCAGTTAATTTAGGTGAGTTTGTAGTATTTAAGATAAGTTATGTTATTTCTTTTCTAATCCCCTTAGAAAGTTTTAGACCAATCCTAACTCACTATCAAGCTTATAGATCCTCAATGGGCAGATTCATAATTTAGCAAAAGTTTTATGTAACTTTCTTAATCCTTATTGAAAGATTAAATCATATTGAACCTTTGGTTTGGGGGCTTTAAATTAGTTAATTATTGTTTTTTGCTATTCCATGCACCTCACATTAGAATCATTCAATGTACTCATCTTCTGAATTACCACAATTTGATTAATTTCAATTTTACTCTTTGGTAGAGAATAGTGTGAATTAGTTTCTACCTCTTATCCCTTTATGTTTCAATCATCCTAGGGAATCAATTATGATCAATATTACCCTTTCACCCTTTAGCTTTATTTAAAACATTAGTTAGAGCTCAAAATTTTATAATTACCATTTAGCCCTTAAGGCTTTTTGCTTCACAATTCCATAAATTTAATTCAAATGATCTTCAAACTTTTTTGGATTGTTACTCATGGGTAAATTAAGACACCAGAGAAGACCATTTATTTTATTATTTTCATTTTATTTTTTACAATTATTTTTAGTTATAAAATAGAAATTTTCAAAGTTGATTCATTTACTTAATTAAAACGTACCCTCTATCCTTAAGAAAATTTTAGAAGGTTCACAAGGATTAGAAGATCACTTAGTCTAATTTTCATGATTTTTTAAGTATATTTTAATTATTAAAATTTTTTATTGATTTTATTGAATAAATAAATAAATAATAAATTTTATTTGAAAATTATCTTTTGTACTTTTGTTTAGCCTCTCTGATGTCAGAGACCTAGAGAAATTACTTTCATATTTTTCTGATTTTTATTCTATTTCTATGATTTTTTAAGTAAAAATATAGGAAAATCCTTTAAATTACTCAATATACATTTTTATAATCCCAAAAATTTATAGAAACATTTTGAAGTTATTTTCTTTAATCAAAAACTGATTTATGATTTTTTGACACATTTTGGGCATTTTTATGATTTTTTGTTTTCTTAATCAATATTTAATTAAGAAAATTGGCTAAAAATAAACTTTTTTATTTTGACTTCAATTTTATTTTACATAGGTAGCTCTAGTCTTAAGGAACACTTCAAACTACTTTTCATAATTTTCTAATTTAAATTTTAGTTTTATAATTATTTTAAGCCAAAATCCTTATTTTCTTAGAAAAAATATTTTTGCATTAAAAATAATTTTAATAGCTCTAAAATTTTAACAAAGTCTTCCTAAGGTAATTTTCTTCAATTTGTTTTATTTTTGTGATTTTTTGAGTTATTTTGTATTTCTTATTTTTGCCATTTTTCTTAATTTTAAAATAGAGAAAATATGCTTTAAATTTTTAAAATTTTATTTTTTATTTTTCCTAAGTTCCTCTGACCACATCGAGCCTACCAAATCAAGTTTTTTAATTTTCTAACTTATATTTTATTTTTTTATTATTTTAAGAAAAATAAGGGTGGTTTATTTTTAAAATTAGGGTTTCTAATGTTAGAGGTGTCCTCTGACTTAGAAAAATTAGAGGACATCCCTAAGCATGTGAGAAATGAACCCTCCAAATTTTATATTTTTATAATTAATATTTAATTATTTATGATTTAAGGGTGTTTATAAAATTATTTAAATAAAAAATTTCCTTAATTTCTTACTTATCCATGTCGGCACCAACGCATCCTCGTACACGCCGAACTTTCCATGTGGCTCTCTTTGAATCGACGTCGCCATCCACGTAGCCACTGACCCAGTCCTGTGCTCACGCTCCATTACTTTGTCTGACTCCTTCTCCAACATTCGATCGATACATGCATGAATGGACAACATCCGTTCATCGTCCCTCAAGGGATCTAACCAGAGAACAGCTCATTTTCTATCCTTAATGTCTTGCTTGATACTCAACCAAATTAAGTGAGATTTGTTCCTACAACTTCATCTAGGTGAGACAAACCTATCCATAGAATTACATGCATAAGAAATACAAGTTCTTTTCATAAAGTTCCAAACAAAGCCCAAATTTGGGGATTTTTTTCCATACCTTTGTCTAAGAGGTGTAGCCTCAATTGGATTGGTTAGCTTCACCTTGAGTTCACAAACATCCTCCAATTGTTGCTTTGCTCTAGTGTTGGGCCTAAGTATGACTTTGGTTGAAGGTTGGATTGGGTTTTGTCTAGGACTATGCTAGGTAGCTCAAGAGAGAGGGGTTTTGATTGGGGAAGTCACCTTGAGCTCTCGTGAAGCTTTTGGAGCAATCAATTTGAAGTTTTGGTGAATTCGATGGTATGTCCATGAAACATCTTGTTTTTAGGTTTAAAATTGTGGCTAAGTAGTGAGGAAAAGGGCTGTAAAAGGGTGGGGGTGAACTTCTCAAGGTTATTATAAGTTATGGGAACAATTTGGCAGGGCTTCGCCAAGGTCTTATCACTTCTCACTATTTGGTCATTAATACACCAAAATAATATACTATTTTAAGTACATATTTTATGCTTATTTTTTGTGATATTGCACTTTAAAGAAAGGTATTTTTATGTTTTATTGCAGGTATATTATTTTTAGGGAATTGGAGCAAAAATGGGAAAATGGACAAAATTTGGATTCAAAACAGTGAATTTTAGGATTGTAGTTCATGATGCACCGTTTAACAGAGAATTGGCATAAGATACGCCAGATCGGCGCATGATGCACCAGATCAGCACATGATGCGCCAGATCAGAGCATAATGCGTCAGAGACAACTTTTTGAAAATTAAGGCAGTTCGAGATGAATTTTTCATGAATTTTTAAAGGGACACTTGTTCTACCCACTTATGGAGCAATTTAATGCATTTAGACACTTTGGAAGGTTCTTTTATGAAGGGATATATCTCTTGGATCAAATGATATATCTTTTGAATTCAAAAGAGTTGACTTTTAAAGGGAACTTTTGGAGGGAATTCAAAATTCTTTTCAAAGGAGGCTGCCCAAAAATAAAAGAGAAGACTTCAAAGAGGGATAAAGAGGGACAAGAAAGGGAGAGAGAGAAAGTTGGCGTGAGAGGCAAGAGGAGAGAAGAGGAGATTTTCTTCTAGGGTTGTAAGAGGAGAGGGCACGAGAGAGATTTCTTCTTCATTTCACTTCTAAGAGAGAATTTAGTGGGATTGTAAAGAGAGAAAGGCTTGGAGTGAACTTCTAGGGATTTACTTGAGAAGGATTGTGAGATAAGTTGTGTCTTTTATTTATTTTATTTTGTAAACTTATTTTTATATTTGAAATCCGTATTTTGTCGTATCCTTCTCATGAATTCTAAGTAGTCTTCTTTATCCTTCTCACTACTTTGAGATATGGTTTTGTGAAGAATTGATCTTATTTTCTACAATTTTAAGTGTTAATAATTTATGATTATTTGAACTTAGTATTTCATTTACTTTTCAATCTGACCAATTGAAACGTTAAAACTTGTTCAAAAACATATGTTATAAAAATGGATATGATTTCTACAGCATATGGAGAGTCACATTTGATCTCATGGGAGAGTATGTCATCCATGGTATTGAGTGCAAATAAATAGGGAAATATACTTTGTTTGATGCAGAATTAGAGATTTTAAGGTGTCAGATTAAAATCCCCAATTTTGTCTAGTTGATTCAAAACTGATGCGAGATTATTAGCCCTCAAGTGAGGGAGTAGTTGGAGATCTGGAGTTGCAGTCAGTATCCTTCCAGCCTAACCACAGAATTAGGAACCAAATACTGGATTAGTCAATGTTCTTTATAACAGTTGAAGGAGTGTAAAGAATAAGATTGCTCTTATTTGGCACAAAACACTTTTTATATAAATTTTCAAGTGATTTCAATTTCTTCACAACTCATATACTGATTGTAATGGGGAAGGATGTTTTCTTAAATTTGAACTTTTCATCAAAACAAAAACTTCGTTTAGTTTTTATGTATTTACTTTAGAAAGTTAGTTCTTAGTTAGCTAACGTTGTTTTTCAACTGCATTTTATATAACATTTACCTTAGTAGTTAATATTTAAACTTTGCACTTTACTTTTGTTTTATATTCTTAATTCTAAAATAATTTCAAAAACTTATTTAAAAGATTTTCCAACTTCCCTGTGGGATCGATACTAGGACTCCATTAGAGTCATTTATTACTTGAGCGATATGTATACTTGCGTTGATTTTAAAGGGGTTTTGGAAGTTTAAAAAGAGTTTTAAGAGATAAAGTATTTTTATAAAAGGTATTTTTGTTGGAATTATATTACATCTTTATTATATATCTGCCATGTGTAATTTTGTAATGTTGAAAAATATTTACAAAATTTACACACTAAATCTGCCCGCATGAAGTTTTTTGCGCCGTTGTCAGGGAAGTAATGGAAGGTAATATTAAGTATTTTATTTTATTTCAAATATATATGTATATATATAAATAGTGTTTGTAGTTTAGTTTGAACATTTTCTTATTTAAGTGTGTTTGCTTGTTTTTTTTTTTAAATTACTTGCTTTATTTTGTTTATGTGTAGTGTAAGATCTGCAAATTTAGTACCTTACAATTCTAAACTAGAGAGAACTGTTAGAAAATTTTGAAAATAATAAAAAGAGAAAGATCATTTAAGAGAAATGGCTTGCAATTTAAACAATGCTGGAAATAAAATTGAACATCATCAGAGACCTTTAAGAAATTATGTTAATCTTACAACAGATGAAATTCATTTAAGTATACAAAACACTACTATAGCTGCCAATTCATTTGAGCTTAAACATGTTATTATCCAAATGGTACAAAACAATTAGTTTGGAAGAACACCAACTAAATATCCTAATTTACACCTTGCTAGTTTCTAGAATTGTGTGCTACATTTAAATATGATGGAGTGTCGAATGATGATGTTAGGCTTAGAATTTTTTCTTTTTTCACTAAAGGATAAAGCTAAGATGTGGTTAAACTCATTAGCACCTGGATCTATCAGAACATGGGGAGANGATTCTGAACTAAAGAGAACTGTTAGAAAATTTTGAAAACAACTAAAAGAGATAGATCATTTTAGCAAAATGGCTCGCAATTTAAACAATGTTGGAAATAAAATTGAACATCATCAGAGACCTTTAAGAGATTATGTTAATCTTACAACAGATGAAATTCATTTAAGTATATAAAACACTGTTGTAGGTGCCAATTCATTTAAGCTTAAACTTTTTATTATCCAAATGGTACAAAACAATCATTTTGGAGGAACACCAACTGAAGATCCTAATTAACACCTTGCTAGTTTTCTAGAATTGTGTGCTACATTTAAATATGATGGAGTGACGAATGATGTTGTCAGGCTTTGACTTTTTCCTTTTTCACTAAAAGATAAATCTAAGATGTGGTTAAACTCATTAGCACTTAGATCTATCAGAACATGGGGAGATTTATCATAGAAATTCTTATCTAAATATTTCTCACCTTCAAAAACTGCTAAACTTAGAAATGATATTACATATTTTTCTCACTTTGAAGGGGAATCAAGTTATGAAGCCTGGTAAAGATTTAAAGATCTCCTTAGAAAGTGTCCAGACCATGCATTTCTAGATTGGTTAATAATTCAAATTTTTTATAATGGGTTGGTTTGATCTCTTAGATTGATAATTGATACTGCTACTGATGGATCATTATTGTACAAACCATTCGATGAAGCATATTCATTAATTGAAAAGATGGCTACAAATAATTTTCAATGTCCCTCTAAAAGGGTAAATCCAAAAAAAGTAGCTAGTATTCATGATTCTGATGAAATATCTATGTTAGCTGCCGAAATATATGCTATATCAAAGAAGATAGATCAATATGGAATGAATTATTCTCAGACATCACCTGTGCTTGAGGAAAACTCATTGGAAAAAATGATAGAATCTCAATCTTCTTATGAGACCTTAAATACAATAAAAAATCATTCTAATAACCCCTATGCCAATTATTATAGTCCTCGATGGAAGAATCATCGAATGTTTTGTTGGAGTTACAATAACTCTAATGCTACAAATCCACAATGGGAAAACAATACTGCTAACCCATTAGGAAACTCCAACAATCAAGGGAATCAAGCTTATAAACCTTATTAATAATTTGTAGAATAAGGAGAAAAAGCTATCAATGTAAGAATTGATAATGCAAATGGAAAGTCAATTACAAAGTCAAGGAGTTGCAGTCAGAAACATAGAAAATCAGTTGGGATGTATTGCTACTACACTTAGTAATAGACCTCCAGGAACATTGTTTAGTTATATTGAAGTAAATCCTAATGATCAGGAAAAAGAGCAAATCAAAGTTATTCAACTGAGAAATGGAAAATAATTAGAAATAGAGTTCAACAAGAATTTGAAGTTGAAAAAATGAGGTGGAAAATGAAAAAAAACTGGTGAAGATTTTCATTTTGAAGCAGAAAGTCCTTTTAAATCAATGAAAATCACTGTAGAAAAATCACCACCTCCATTTCCTCAATAATTGAAGCAGAAATAAAGAGATAATCAATTTTCAAAATTTTTGGAAATTTTGAGAAAATTAACGATAAACATTCCGTTTGTTGAAGCTTTAGAACAAATGCCAAGTTATGTGAAGTTCATGAAGGATATATTTAGAAAAAAGAAAGTTTGTTGATAATGAGACTGTTGCACTCAGCGAAGAGTGTAGCACTATAATTCAAAAAAATCTTCCTGAAAAAGTTAAAGATCATAGAAGTTTTATGACCAAACTTTTTTGTAAGTCAACAATTACAAGAAATTGATGACGCTACTAGAAGATTTAAATTCCAACAACGATGTCAAAAACTTGACTGCGACTTTATATATATATGTTTGATATAATAAACATGTATAGATATAATATTCAATAATGTTAAAGTCGAATTGTCAATGTAAGTATACCTATCGCTCAAGTAATATAGGACTCTAACGGAGTCCTAGCTATCGATCCCATAGGGAGAAATAGAATACTACGGACTAAGATTTAATAAAAAGTAATACTTCAACTACAACGACGTTCAAGTTGCTTATTTGTCACTAATAGGTAATTGAAATAAGTAGATAATTTGAATAATAACTAATTATAGGGAATAACGTTTAATTGTGATATTCAATATAAAAGAAAGCATCCTTCTCCTTGCCAAGAAATTATAGTGAATGGATAACATGAATTAGTTCAATTTAT
>JXCR01136936.1:59651-71970 GCA_002079205.1 Phalaenopsis hybrid cultivar
AAGAACACTCCTCAAAGTTCCTCTGAATCTCTTCCTTTCTTTACAGCACACAAAATTCCTCTTCGAAGTAGCAAAAAGGAAGAAATCTCTCACTTTCCCTCCACTCTTACAATCTCTCAAAGAATTCCTCACAATATTTACACACTATTAGAACCTTTTGATTGCTTCCAAGCTTTCAAAAGTCTCCAAAAGTCTCTCCCCCTTTTTTCAGTTTCGGCCAAAATGTTCTCTTTAAAGATGTGGATGAGTTTTCCTAAGAGTCGCTTACGCACCCCTCCAAAATCTGGCCTTATCCATTGTACATGTCACATAACCGTCGATCCCACCGTCAGCGGCCTCGATGGCGCCGTCGGCGCCCTTCTGGAGGATTTGTCCTGTAGCCTCTAGAAAATCTCGCCGTCGGCGGCCTCGATGGCGTCGTCGGTGCCCTAGTGTAATTCTCCACATTTTGGTCCTTTTTGCTCCAAATTCGCTCCTTTTTTGCATCTTTTTGCTCCATTGACCTTAATTCATCATTCATGCAACAAAACATCAAAAATACATTTCTTTAAAGTGCAATATCATTAAAAACAGTATAAAGGAGGTATGAAAATCTCAACCTATTTTCCTTTGGTCATTTTTCAATTACTTGTGCTGTTGGCAAATGATTTTATGGAAAAACTTTATGTGATTTAGGAGCCAATATTAATCTTCTACCATTATCAATATTCAGAAAGATGGACTTAGGAGATATTTTACCTACAACTGTAACTCTTCAGTTAGCTGATCATTCGATAACCTATCCTAAAGGAGTTATTAGTAAAAGTCAATATATTTATCTTTCCTGTGGACTTTATTGTATTAGAGAGGAAGGAAGATAAATAAATTCCTATCATTTTAGGAAAACCATTCATAGTTACTGGAACAACTTTGAAAGATGTGCAGAAAGGAGAACTAACTATGAGAGTTAATGATCAAGAGGTTACATTTAATATTATAAAATCAATGAGATACCCTACAAAAAAGCAAGAGATTGAATGCTTCAGAATGAATATTAATGAATATTTAAGCCATGAAAATTTTAAGAAGACTTTTGAAAGAGAATTTGAAAAGGAATATATGAAACATCAAGATGAGGATAAGATTCACGATGAATCTATGGAAGTGAGTAAAGAGGATTTGAATTATGTTCAGAAAAAATATGAAATGTTAGATCCTACAGAAAGTAATAAGAATTTGATTTCATCTATTGAAAAACCTCCTGAACCATAACTAAAAACACTTCCTACACATTTGAAGTATGCATTCTTAGGAGATTTATCTACATTACCTGTTACAATATCCTCAGAACTAACCAAAACACAAGAACAACAGTTGTTGGAAACTTTTAAAAGATATAAGGAAGACTTTGGATGGACAATAACTGATATTAAAGGAATCAGTCCTTCAATTTGTATGCATAGAATCTTATTAGAAGATCAACATGAACCAAGAGTTGCTCCACAAAAGAGATTAAACCCTATGATGAAAGAAGTTGTGAAGAAAGATATTTTAAAATGGTTAGATGATGGAATAATACATCATATTTCATACAATGCTTGAATATGTCCAATTCACTGTGTTCCAAATAAAGGCGATGTGACTGTAGTGATAAATGAGCATAACGAATTAATATCAACAAGATAAGTCACTGGTTGTAGAATCTGTATAGATTATAGAAAATTAAATTTTACCACCAGAAAGGATCATTTTCCTTTACTATTTTTAGACCAGATGTTGGATAGATAGGCTAGGCATAAATATTTTTGTTTTCTAGATGGATATACCGGTTATCACCAAATACCTATTGCTCTAGAGGATCAAGAGAAAACAACATTTACTAGTCCTTATGGAACTTTTGCTTTTTTGCAAATGCCTTTTGGATTATTTAATGCACCTGCAACATTTCAAAGATGTATGATATCAATTTTAAGTGATTTGACTGAAAAAGGGGTTGAAATCTTTATGGGCAATTTTTCTATATTTGAAAGTTCATTTAAAATGTCTATATCATTTAGAGAAAATTCTAGAATGTTGTGAAAAGACTAATCTCATATTGAATTGGGAAAAATGTCAATTTATGGTTGCAGGAGGAATTGTGCTTGGGCATAAAATTTCAGAAAATGGCATGGAATTAGATCCTGCAAAAATACAGGTTATATCAAACTTACCTCCACCTACTATTGTAAGAGGAGTTAGGAGATTTTTAAGACATGCTATATTTTACAGAAGATATATTAAAGAATTTTCAAGGATTAGTAAACCTTTATGCCAACTTCTAGAAAAAGATACAAAATTTGACTTTAATCAAGATTGCCTTAAAGCCTTTGAAACTTTAAAGAAAAAATTGATCACTGCTCTTATAATTGTTTCACTTGATTGGGAGAAACCTTTTGAATTGATGTATAATGCTAGTGATTATGGAATTCGAGCTATTTTAGGGCAGAGATATGATAAAATTTATAAAGTTATATACTATGCTAAGAAGACCCTTAATGATGCTCAGATTAATTACATCACCACTGAAAGAGAATTATTAGCCATTGTGTATGCTTTTGATAAGTTTAGGTCATATCTGATTGGAGCTAAATGTGTTGTGCATACTAACTATTTGGCTATTAAATATTTGAAGCAAAGGAAGGATGCTAAACCAAGATTAATTAGATAGGTACTTCTTATGCAAGAGTTTGATTTTTTAATAGTCGATAGGAAAGGGATTGATAATCAAATTATTAATCATCTGTCTAGGCTAGAACAAGAAGAAATAATTAATTTCGAAAGAAAAATTAATGAAACTTTTCTTTATGAACAACTTTATGCTGTAAAAGGATGGTAAATACCTTAGTATGCTAATATTGTAAATTATATGGTTAATGGTATTTTACCTTATGGGTTGAAGAAACAACATGAAAAAAATTCATTTATGATGCAAAATAATATCATTGGGATGACCCTTATTTTGTAAATAATGCAAGGATTTAGCAATGAGACGAAGTGTGCCTTATCAAGAAATTCAATGAATTATCAAAAATTGTCATGATTCTGAATTTGGAGGTCATTTTGGGAATGATAGAACTGTTCATAAAATTTTTCAATCTGGATTTTTTTGACNTGGCCTACTCAGAGATATATATATATATATATATAAACATGTGATCAGTGTCAAAGAGTAGGTAATATTTCAAAGAGAGATGAAATGCCTCTAAATTTTAATTTGGAAATTGAAAGTTTTTATTCATGGGGATTGGATTTGATGGGACCATTTATACCTTCATTCGAAAATATTTATATATTTGTTGCAGTGGATTATGTTTCAAAATGTATTGAAGCAATCACTTTACCTCGATGTGATGCTCGGTGTTTTTTAAAATTTTTAATTAAAAATATTTTTACAAGATATAGAATGTCGAGAGTAATCATTATTGATGGAAAATCTCATTTTAGAAATGCAACAAATACAAGATTAGTGGAAAAATATAATATAATGCATAAAATCGCAACTGCTTATCATCCTCAGACTAATGGTTTATCAGAAGTAACTAATCATGAAATTAAGACAACATTGGAAAAAAGTGTTAATCTATATAAAATGGATTGGTCTATTAGATTAGATACGACATTATGGGCAAATAGGACATCCTATATAACACCTATAGAAATGTCCCCATATAGATTAATTTTTGGGAAGACTTGTCACTTACCAGTTGAATTAGAGCATAAAGCTTATTGGGCGATAAAAGAATTCAATTTCACATGAAAGATGCTAGTGAGAAAAGATTATTGCAATTGAATAAGCTTTAGAAAATTAGGAAAGAATCTTACGATAATGCTAGGATTTTTAAGTAAAAGTTGAAAGAATGACATGATCAGAAGATAATAAAAAGATAATTTGAACATGGATAGGAAGTTTTATTATATAATACAAGATTCAATTTTTTTCCTGGAAAATTGAAGTCTAGGTGGAAAGGGCCATTCAGAGTTATAAAAGTCTATCCCTATGAAGCAGTTAATATGGAAGACTCCAAGACTGAAAGAATATTTAAAGTGAATAGGCACAATTGAAATCATAAATTGATGGACAAAGACCAGCTTTTAAAGTGACTATAATGCTGGGTCAACCAGAATAAGACTGGGATGTCAGGCTGACGACATTAAATTAAACGCTTTGTGGGAGGTGACCCATATTTATCGTTGTTTAGTTTCTTTTAAGTTTATTTTGTTTGAAATATTTCACTTATATTTATGCTTAGGTCTTTATGAAGTCTCTGTATTTGCTAAAATATTTAGAATATCTTTATTTTCCTAATTTTATAAAAAATTGAGAATTTAATGGATCAAAATTGAAATGATGAAGTTTTTGGAACTGTAAATGACAAAAACATGTCAAATTGCAATTTTTGGCACTTTTTGCAGTTTTTTCTTCATATAACTCCTGAAAATTGAATCCTAAGTCTATTTTAAGGGGGAAAATGAGGGGAAACCCACTAGATTTCAAATCTTATAGCTTCCCACTCTAAAAACTCCGCTAGATTTGGAATTTTCAACAGGAGAAAGTTAGTCAATTTTAATGCACAGAAGTTACATGATTGAGTTCTAGTGAAGAAGAGGCTTATCAAAGAAAGGAGATTTGTGAATCAAAGATTTAGCACGTTGAATACTCGACTGGAAGTGACTATTGTGTAAAGGCATTGGGAAGTGCTTTACTACACTACTACCGCTGTTATTGTTCCTGTAGTAAAAGAATTTTATGCAAATCTTCATGGGATCAACCAAGGAATGATCTACGTGCAAGGAAGGATTGTCCAGTTCACTCCTTCCAGATTAAACAAGATGTTTATGAATGAGAATGTGTATATCTGTCATTATGCAAATTTTACCACTACGAGAGATAATATGAATGAACTCTACCGCTACCTTATGGATTAAGATGCGAATTGGGAGGCCAAATATGATGGACATCTAAGTTTTTCATCATCAATGTTAAATTGTACTTCTAAATCCTAGCACTTCTTCGTTTCATTGAAATTATTGCCTACCATGAAAACTAGTAAGGTAACTAAGGAGAGCGCCATTCTAAATTACAATATTTAAACTAGAAAACCTATTGATGTTGGAGCTCTTATTGTGAAATTGGTTTTGGGTTTGATTTTCAATGGATCTACAGCTGGACTTGGACATCCATCCACTATTTTTCTACCGTGCAATCAATCACAAGTACCTTATGAAAGTTGGTAAAAAGTGTTTCTTCCTTAGAAGTTGATGGATCCAAAATTCTATTGCAACTAAATTAGAATAAGAGATAAAAATGATATGAATGTGTTAATGGATCAAGCATCTTAGAATTCATCACATGTTCATCCCTACTACAACTCGAGTGCACTTTTGAAGAAGATCAAGAGAATGGAAAAAGATGTGCATAATCTCATGCATGTAATTGGTGATATTACTGAAATGCTGGATCATCTGGATTAGAGATTAAAGGAACATTTTGAACATACTGGGCGTATTGAAGATGGTTTGGTACGTATGTTCAAGAAACATTCTTAGATTGAGGAGGAAAATTCAATTGATGAATTTCCATTTCGACCATTCTATAGCTTGTATGCTCACTACAAATCTATGGGAGATATCCAGGAGGATGATAGTGGAGAAGATGTTTGAACATATCTTATGCACGAAACTTCTAATTAGTATTTGATCCCAGAAAATATAGTTGTGTAAAATTTTTAAAGTTGACTCTACTTTTTAACGATGCCAAAAACTTGAAGTGGTATTTTATGAATTATAATGTTAAGCACTTAATGTTGGGATTCTACGCAAGTATGTGTATCGTTATTAAGTAACACAAGACTTTCTATTTAAGTCTCAAATATCGATCTCATAAAGAATTTAAATTTAAAAAGATAAATTAACTAGGAAATTGAAAGAAATAAATTGCAATTACTGTCACTAATTTTGAATGTTTGAGAAATTATCAGAACTAAATTATTAACTACTAGAAAAATTTAAATGCAAAGTTTGAAACAGTAACTACTAAACTATGTTTATGTGATGAAGTTTTCTAATATGAAAAAGCATCTTTCCCACTACAATGATTTTTTGGTGAAATTAGTTCAGATAAATGGTTTAAATATGTAATGTGCTAAAGAGGAGCAATTTTAATTCTCTACCCTGATTCAGTGTTATAGAAAATCATTGGCTAACTTAAGGTTTAGTCCCTAAATCTGTGGCTAGGCTAGGAGGATACTGGCTCTCACTCCAGAGCTCCCTTTCCATTGAAGGCTAACTCTCGCTTTAGTTCTTAGACACTAATCAAATTGGGGATTTTAGTTTGTCACCCTAAAATCTCCAATTCTACACCCAACAATGTATATTTCCCTATTTATTTTCACTTAATTCCATGAACGAAATACTCCTTGATGGAATTAAATGTGATGGAATTAAACTCATACTCCATTCCCTAGATCATATGTTTCACAACATATTTTAATAACTCAATTGCTCAGATCAAAATGTAAATTAAGAATGAATTTGAAAAATCATCACAATTTATATTATATCTTAATATTGGCACATCTAAATTTTCTCTTCATTTCACCATATCTCAGAGTAGGGAGAAAGATAAAGGAAACTACTCAGACTTCATGAGAAAGATACAACAAAACATAAATCTCATATATAAGAGAAAGTTCATATAGCAATAATAAAAAAACAACACTTATCTGAAACTCTTTCTCAAAGCAAATCCCTTGTAGCCTCACTTAGGAAATGTAGGAAAAAAAAATCTCTCACTTCTCCCCCTCTCCAACACTCTTAGAGAAGAATTCACACTTAAACTCACCATAAAAAATCAAAACTATAAATAAAATAAAATGACTAATGGACTTTTAGTGGTTATATGTACTGTGGAATAGCGTGGAAGAGAGTGGAAAGTGGTTGAAGGGTGCAAAGGGACGCGAATAGGGGTCTTTTCTGATCAATTTTGGCTCTAAATAGATACTGAGGTCGATTTTCTAATAGGTGCATCCCAAAACTCTACAAAAAAATATCCAAATTCATCGAATCTTCTAGAAATAGGGCCTTCATCGACAGTGGCACTGACGGCGCCCATTCTAGCGTCATCGGCGCTGAACAATTCTTTAAAAACCACATTTTGACTCCAAATTCCATCCTTTTTGCTTCCTTTTTCCTCCAAGTCCTAAAAATCAACAACCTGCAATAAAACTTGAAACAAACCTTCCTTTAAAGTGCAATATCACCAAAAATGAGTACAAAATATGGGTCTAATAATGCATATATTTTTTTTGTGTATCGAAATCCCCCAAACTTAAAGGTTACTTGTCCTCAAGTAACTTCTTTATTACATAAAAATATGACTCATGGCAAGGATTTTAACTTCTAGATTTCCATATTTAAGTTTATAAAATACAATAGTATAACTTAAGAAAAATATAAAATAACTCCAGTTAATACTAAAGGTATAAGAATGTCTAGCAATCAAGTCTAAGATTTTTTATTCTCTGTTCTTTTCAAAGAAAATTGCAAATTATTCATATTAAAGCCATGTAGAATATCCATATGAAAAGGGACTTCATGAAACTTTACTAGTAAATATGTTAATATTGAAATATAAGTTTAGAAAATGTAGCCAAGACTTCTTCTTTACGTTGGATTCATGTGAAGCCAATTTTTAATTAGGCATCTTCTCAAGCTTCTCCTCACATCTTTTTCTTTTCTTTCTTTTCTTTTCTTTTCTTTTCAGGATCATTTTCAATCCTTTTTCTTTTCTTTTCTTTTTTTTTATGTGAGGATTACTATATCTGGATAGCCTTTAATGATTTTGGGCTTCACTATCTTCTTCTTAAAGTTAAAAACTTTTCACATTCCTTCCCTTACAAATTTATATTAGCTTTAAAAATTTTTCATAGAGTTATATTCTTTTCTCCTTTTATGAATCCTTAAGATTTTTAATATTTCAAAAATACAAATTCCTTTACTTATAATAGAAAAGGATAGTCATATGCTCTCATACTAAATATCTTAATCTCTAAAATTAAACTTTGTTATTGAAAAATTTTCACTTAAGTTTTCTATATATTTATAAACATACTTAAAGTATTTATGGATGATTTCTCTGTATTTGGAACATCATTTGACGCATGCTTAGAATATCTTGAAAGAGTACTGGAGTTATGCGAAAGCACTAATTTAGTTCTAAATTGGGAGAAATGTCAATTTATGGTTGCAGGAGGAATTGTGTTAGGGCATAAAATTTTGGAAGATGGTATGGAAACAGACCCTGCAAAAATCCAAGTTATATCTAAACTAACATCTTCTACTAATGTAAGAGAAGTTAGAAGTTTTCTTGGACATGTTGGTTTTTACAAGCATTTTATTAAAGGTTTCTCAAAAGTTACTAAACCTCTATGCCAACTTTTAGAAAAGGACAAGAAATTTGAATTTACTGAAAGCTATTTAAATGCCTTCGAGTTATTAAAAGAAAAATTAATCACAGCCCCTATTATAATTTCACCTAACTGGGAGAAACCCTTTGAACTGATGTGTGATGCTAGTGATTATGCTATTGGAGTTGTTCTTGGACAAAGATATGAAAAGGTTTTTAAAGTGATATACTACGCTAGTAAAACTCTTAATGATGCTCAAATTAACTATACTGTTACTGAAAAAGAGCTACTCACCATCGTATATGTTTTATACAAATTTCGATCTTATTTAATTGAAGCTAAATGTGTTGTGCACACTGATCACTCAGCTATTAAATATCTGATGCAAAAGAAGGATACCAAACCAAGGTTGATTAGATGGATATTATTGATACAAGAATTTGATCTTGTAGTTATTGATAGAAAGAGAACTGATAATCAAATTACTAATCATTTTTCAAGATTAGAAAACCTTGACTTATCTGATGCAGACAATGAAATTACAGATAGTTTTCCTGACAAACAACTTTATAATGTTAGTGAGTGGAAAATACCATGGTATGCTGATATTGTTAATCATATTGTAAGTGATATTTTGCCACCTATGCTGACATTGCAACAACAAAAGAAAATTCATTCATGATGCGAAAGCATATTTTTGGGATGAGCCTTATTTATATAAACAATGTAAGGATCTGATTATGAGAAGATGTGTACCTTATGAAGAAACTGAACTAATCATTCAAAAATCTCATGATTCTGAGTTTGGAGGACATTTTGGGAGCGATAAAACTACTTATAAAATTTTACAAGCTGGATTTTATCTACTATATTTAGAGATGTTTATAGATATATAAAAACTTGTGATCGATGTCAACGAGTAGGCAATATATCTAGAAGAAATGAAATGCCTCTAAATTTCATATTAGAGGTTGAGATCTTTGATGTTTGAGGATTAGATTTTATGGGACCATTTATTCCTTCATTATGGAACTTATATATATTAATTGCAGTAGACTACATCTCTTAGTGGATTGAAGCACAAGCTTTACCTCGCTGTGACACTAAAAGTGTTTCAACATTTTTAATGAAAAATATTTTCACTAGATATGGAATGCCTAGGATGATTATTACTCACGGAGGATCCCATTTTAGGAATAAATATATTCAGAGATTGGCAGAAAAATTTGATATTATTCATAGAATCTCTACTGCTTATCACCCTCAAACCAGTGGATTAGCTGAAGCTTCTAATAGAGAGATTAAACAAATACTTGAAAGACTGTAAACCCTACTAGAATAGATTGGTCCACTAGATTGGATACCGCATTATGGGCTTACAGGACTGCTTATAAAACTCCTATTGGAATGACTCCTTACAGACTGATTTATGAAAAGACTTATCACTTACCAGTAGAATTGGAGTATAAAGCATATTGGGCGATTAAAGAATTTAATTATAATTTGAAAGATGCTGGTAAGAAGAGATTGTTATAATTAAATGAATTGGAAGAATTAAGAAATGAATCTTATGATAATGAAAGAATTTATAAGGAAAAGCTAAAGTTATAGCATGATCGGAAGATTAACCAAAAGAACTTTGAACGAGGACAAGAAGTTTTGCTTTACAATACAAGGCTAAAGTTATTCCCTGGGAAATTGAAATCTCGTTGGTTAGGGCCATTTACTGTGACTCAAGTTTATACTTACGGAACTGTTGAAATTGAAGATCCAAAAATGGAAAATAGATTTAAAGTAAATGGACATAGATTAAAACCATATTATGAGGGTAACAGACCAATTAAATAGGTTTTAGTGATCAGTCAACCTAAATAACACCTGAATCGGTCGGGTTGACGACGTTAAACCAAACATTTTATGGGAGGCAACCCATATTTATCTTTACTTTATTCACAGTTATAATAGTTGTTATTTAAATTTATCGCTAGTTTATAGTAGTATTAAGCTCTACTACTCTTATTTACCCTTAAATTTGAAATTATCATTAGTTTGTGGTAGTATTGAACTCTACTACTCATATTTATCCTTGAATCAACATCTTAAAAATTGGATCCATAAAGAAAAATTGAAAGGCATTCGGACCAGAGCGAAACTGTGAAAATTTTTCCTTGGGCGCCGATGGCTCCCTCGACGGTGCTGACGATGGGTTTTTCCCGAGAGTCCAGAAAAAATTAATACAGAGGCGCACCGAAGGCACCATCGACGCCGCCGTTGGCGAGACCGGTGAGAGGCGGTTTCTTGTGTCTGATGAGCAATTTTTAACGATTTTTAGGCGGGAATAGTCTTTTTAAACTTAAAAATTTGAACCCTAGTTCTTATTTTCTCCCCAAGAACGAAGTAAAATTCTGTCAATTTCATTCCTATGGCGTCCACTTCCCCTGATAATCCCAGAATGCGAGTTTTCAATCGGCGAAAGTTCATTAGTGCGGAAGCGCAGCGAATCTTCAATAAGTTGCTGACAAAGAAAAGATTAATCAAAGAATGAGGATTCGTGAATCATGGATTGAATAATCCCACGACGGATATTGAAGAAACGATAGTACAACAAAGATGTGCAGTGTTGTGCTACACTACTCCCGCCGTGGTAGTTCCTGTGGTAAAAGAATTTTATGCAAATTTACATGGAATCAACCAAGGAGATGTGCGAGAAGATGGATTACTTTCACTGCTGCACGGATCAATGAGTTATATATGATAGAGAATGTTCCTATCTGTCACTATTCTAATTTCATCCCAACGAGAAACCACATGAATGAAATTTACCAGTATTTGACGGACGAAACGGACGATTGGGAAATGTGAGAGTACAGGTATGTTAGTTTTTCTTCAACGCTTTTGAATTTCGTCTCTAAACACTGGCACTTCTTCATTTCTGTGAAACTGTTACCGACAATGAAGGTTGGTAAAGTTTCTGAAGAAAGTGTCATTTTGAATTACTGCATCCAAAGGGGAGTGTCGATTGATATTAGATCTATAATTGTGAAGTCAGTTTTAGGCCTAATCATTCACGGATCAACTTATGGGCTTGGACACCCCTCCACAATTTTCTCACTTTGCAGCCAGTCTCAAGTATCCTATGAAAACTGGGAAAAGGTACTGTTAAACCTTTGGATCTAACTGAAAGATTCCCATCATTTGAAGATGAAAATGACATGGCCATGATAATTGATCAATCATCTCAGAATTCACTGTCAGTTCAACCCTTAGTTCCAGATAAGACTTTGGTGATCCTGCGCCAAATTAAGAAATTGGAAAAGGAGGTACAAAACGTGATGAATACAATTAATAATATCTCTGATTTCGTTGATCATCTAGACTGGAGGATGAAAGAACATTTTGATCACTCTGTACATTTAGAAGATAGCTTGATACGACTGATGAGGAGGATGAAATTAATTGAGGAGGATTCAACTGAAGAATTTCCTTTCCAACCCTTCTACAACCTCTTCATTTATGTGCAATCAATGGGTGATCTCAGAGCAAAAACGAGAATAGAATCTGACGAGTAGTAGATTTACTATGCTACCTTTATGTTTATGTGTGTTTAGATTTTAACTTTATAGTTGTTTTGCTTTAGAATTATGCTTATAGATCTCTGTAGAGTTGAGACTAAGCATAGGATGTTTTGTTTTCAGCGTTTTGAGTGTTGTGGTTTGGATTGCAACGCTTAATTAATGTATTGAGGTTGAGAAATACCAAATTTAGGTATGTTATGTAACGATTATTGTACCTCTTGGAATTTATATATAAATGTGATGTTATGTTTTGTCAAAGTTTGTATGTGTTAAGTACATCATTTAACTATTTAAAATTATGTTTATAAAGATTAAACGGAT
>JXCR01136938.1:2025-38452 GCA_002079205.1 Phalaenopsis hybrid cultivar
CAAGAAGCTCGGAGCTAGCATGGTGGGCAGCACGACCATCTTCAACAGCAAGACCTGTCTTCCCCAGCTAAACCAATCTTCTTTCCTTAAACTTAAACAACCAAGCCATAGGATTTTTAGGTTCCTTGCTTATGCAACGTAAATCCTCACATCATCTTTAGGACTTTGCATAGCCCTGCTATACAATAGGATTCCGAGGTTGTCGTTTGTCACAACCTAAACCCTCACATCTTCCAGGCTATTTGTGTAATCATTTCACACGAATGTAAGCCCTAACTAATAAAATTGGCAGGATGAAACAGTTAAATATTTCTCCTCAAATCTGAAGCCAAACATTAGGATAGCTTGGGAAGTCACTGAGGCTCTCCTCTGGATCCATGACATCCCCTAGTCCTTCTTCCTTTGGATTCTACAATAAAAAAAATGTTCCAAATTTGAACCAATCCCCTTGCACACCTCCATGTCCGATTTCGTTGAAGAGTCCTACCCTTTGAAATTCCTTGAAGATAATTTTTCTTGATTTTTATTGAGAGTCTTCTTATGGGACTTTGGTCATTTAAGATTTAATTAACTATAGGGGCTTGCCCTTACATGAAGCATGTCCGAACCCAGCTTAATATAAACCATATTTAATCCTTTATATTAAATAGGGGAACTTGTCATCAAATATAAAGATTTTGCAGACCAAACGGACGTCATACTTTCCTTAGTTTATTTGATTGAGCCTCATCCTCAATTCTTGTGTTTATCCTTGGGGATAGATACAGGATTTGAGGTACAGTGCTTTTTCATTTTAAACTATGAAAAATATGGGGTCAGTTTGATTTCATACTTCAACGTCCTTCCAAAGCGGGTGCGGGATTTTTATACCAGCGACCGATTGCTTCTTACGGGCAACCCCACAATCCATCCCCAAAATAACACCGACAACTTCTGGAGACTCTGCTGGGGACAAGCTTTTCTCTTCATACAAATCAAGAAATATTATCTTCACACATCGGTAATATGTCAATGTCCCTCTTGGTCCAAATTACCCTTCTTTCATTGGTGTACTTTACTCATTTCTATCTTGGAAAAGTACAACTAACTCCTTGGACTTCAGGACTAGCTGTTTAACCATCTTTGAACAGAGGGGTTCAGAAGGCCATTAAGGACTCTTTAAATTTTCATGTGGGGTCGGACCCCCAATAGGTGTGTCTGTGGACTAATTCCACCTGGGCATTTTTTGCCTTGAATTGGGTCCCGCACTAGGTCTTAAAATTTTTCACGACTCCTTTTCACATTTAGTTTGCTACTTTGCAAATTGAACCAAATCGTGTTGTGTTGCGCGCACTTTGAAATATTAATTAAATTTTAAATAAAAAGATATTAAAATTACCTGTAAATTAAGACTCGCCCGGTCTACAGATTAACCTCTATTTTCAGTGCTTGCACTAAAAATTACGAGGTTTTTGGCCATATAGCTAATCCTAAAACTTTCTATTTTAAAGCCCGCTGCGATGGCCTACCCAACGCTGACCTTTTCCTGTAACCTGCCAACGGACCGCAGCGCCCGTAATGTCACTCCCACCATCAAGTTCAGAGCTGGATTTGAAGACCTCGAGGTTAGCCTCTGGTAAGCCCCGTTCGTGGTAATGAAGATCGCTGCCCCGGAAGTTCAAGAGCCGTCTGCAGAATTCAATTTGAACTGCCCTAAGGATTTCCCTACCGGTAAGAAGGCTAAAGCTGCCATCATCAAGCCTGCTATCGCTGCTGCTGCTAAGGGGAAGGAAGTGTTGATTGTCGAAGATTTGGCTAAAGGATTAACTGTTCCGCCACCCGTGTTTGAGATTGGGTCAAGCTCAAGGATTGTACCACTGACTCGAACTCAAAGGAGGAACCGCAATAGGAGAATTCGGAGGGCCATCAAAGCCCAGACTCCTGAGAACACATCTGATGAGGAGGAGCCTCTTCAAGTTGAAGAGGTATAACCAAAAATTTACCCACTCCTACGAGGGAGTAGATTCCATCCTCTGAAAGATACTGATGGATATGAGAGTATCCGGAAGATTGTTTCTGCATTACTATCACCTCATGGACATGGTGATAATGGAAAGAAATTCAGCCCCATCACCCGAGTTAGTGCAGTATTCAGAAGACTTGCCACTAAAGAAGGATGTTCTGTTACTGAATTACTTAAACGATTGGGACATGCAATTTTCCTTCATATGAAGAATGAAATTTTGAAGGATATTAAGTCCGCTAGACAATCTCGTAGGTCGACTATAAAGTCACCTACCCGTGTTCCCGTCTGGCTCCGTTTGGGACACCGAGTTGATACTGCTGTAGCCACCACCGACCATACCACCGCCAGGACCGCAGGTCACTGACCGATTAAGTCAAGACTGGGTCCGAGAAGCTCACCAGTCATTCCTGCAATCATGGAAAGAAAGATAAGACGATTACCTGACACTGTAGCGGTCTACATCACGGGGAGCATACCTTCCCTCGACATACCGATGTCTCTACTCAGACGTCCCGTCTTGAGGCATCATCGTCAAAGAAGAAGAGGATATGGGTACCCAAGGTCACTGCACCGATACAGTTCAGTAAGCCTGCAGGACAGGAAGTAAAACCAGTGCCTGAAATATCTGACATCGTCGCGACAATAGCCAGCGAGATGGAGGAACAAGTTGAGGATCTCCATCAAGGTCCTTCAGATCTTAAAGCAATCAAGGAATCAATAATTGAGGAAAAAGTTGAGAAACTCAGGATCGAGATTTCTGAGTTGGCTCGAGAACACGAAGTTTCCGTCGATAGTGACAATGAAGATTTTGATTACAGTGATTATTTGGAGGAAGATTTCATGGATGTCCATGTGATCGAAACCAGAGTTACCACATATGCGCGTGAGGCTCAACCTCACACTGAAGTGAACGCTGTAGATGAGCTGCGTAGGGTTATCCTCCTCAAGGATGAGCAAGTCGTTCTATTGGAGAAAAGAATAGAGGAGATGACAGCAGCTATGACCGCCATGACCACCATTCAGGGGAAATCACAAGCACCAAGATTGGCTTCTCCAGAGATTAATCAGCCAGAATAAGGGAGGCTACTTCGACAGACAAAGAAGAACAACCAAAGAAGGATTCTCCATCAAGTGCCAGGCCAAAGATTAATCAGCCAGAAATCATACACATCACAGATGAAAGAAGGGAGGCTACTTTGACAGACCAAGAAGAACAATCGAGGAAGGATTCTCCATCAAGTGCCATGCCAGAAAAGGAGTTCAAGCAAATGGTTGAACAAATACGGGATGCCTTAGCCCCGTCCAAGGGTGGTGCGTCAATCTTAAAGGGTAGACCTTACCCGAAGGAGTTTGATGTTGTGCCTTTCCCCAAGGGTTTTGTGATCCTAAAATTCAAGATATTCGATGGGACAGGAAATCCCAGACAGCACATAGCATATTTTCGAGCCAATTGTGGAAACACAAGGAATAGCGAAGCTCTACTCTGTCAGCAGTTCTTCAACATCTTGTAAGGGATTGCTTTCGACTGGTACGCCGACCTGCCCAATGGGTCAGTTAAAACATTTTCTGAGTTGGAACAGTTATTTGTGAAAAAATTTGCTGGGGCGCAACGTCATGTGTCTATTGGAGAACTCATGATGGAGAAGCAGAAGCCTAGTGAAACTTTGACAGACTATATTTTGAGGTGGAGAAACCTTAGCATGAAATGTGAACCTCAGCTACAGGAACATCAAGGGATTGAGATTCTACTCAAAAGCATTCATGGGCCAGTAGCTTTCATGCTTAAAGGACTCACCATCAAATCCTTCGAGAAGCTACTCAGTAAAGCCNGGAATGAGGGAACCGTAGGATCCTAACCGGTGTCACTCTAATCAACTTTAATATGCCCTCATAAAATTTAAATAACTTCAACCATAGGGCCACCTGATTTTACATTATAACTTGACACACTAGAAAACTCAAACTCGTGGCGGCAAGAAGCTCGGAGCTAGCATGGTGGGCAGCACGACCATCTTCAACAGCAAGACCTGTCTTCCCCAGCTAAACCAATCTTCTTTCCTTAAACTTAAACAACCAAGCCATAGGATTTTTAGGTTCCTTGCTTATGCAACGTAAATCCTCACATCATCTTTAGGACTTTGCATAGCCCTGCTATACAATAGGATTCCGAGGTTGTCGTTTGTCACAACCTAAACCCTCACATCTTCCAGGCTATTTGTGTAATCATTTCACACGAATGTAAGCCCTAACTAATAAAATTGGCAGGATGAAACAGTTAAATATTTCTCCTCAAATCTGAAGCCAAACATTAGGATAGCTTGGGAAGTCACTGAGGCTCTCCTCTGGATCCATGACATCCCCTAGTCCTTCTTCCTTTGGATTCTACAATAAAAAAAATGTTCCAAATTTGAACCAATCCCCTTGCACACCTCCATGTCCGATTTCGTTGAAGAGTCCTACCCTTTGAAATTCCTTGAAGATAATATTTCTTGATTACATCTGATTTTGTTGAAGAGTCCTACCCTTTGAAATTCCTTGAAGATAATATTTCTTGATTTTTTGAGAGTTTTCTTAGGTGACTTTGGTCATTTAAGATGTAATTAACTATAGGGGTTTGCCCTTATAGAAAGGGAGTCTTCTTAAGTGACTTTGGTCATTTAAGATGTAATTAACTATAGGGGCTTGCTCTTATAGAAGTTTTCTTAGGTGACTTTGGTCATCTAAGATGTAATTAACTATAGGGGCTTGCCCTTATAGATCTTCTTAGGTGACTTTGGTCATTTAAGATGTAATTAACTATAGGGGCATGCCCTTATAGGAATTTTGGGACTTTGGTCATTTAAGATTTAATTAACTATAGGGGCTTGCCCTTACATGAAGCATGTCCGAACCCAGCTTAATATAAACCATATTTAATCCTTTATATTAAATAGGGGAACTTGTCATCAAATATAAAGATTTTGCAGACCAAACGGACGTCATACTTTCCTTAGTTTATTTGATTGAGCCTCATCCTCAATTCTTGTGTTTATCCTTGGGGATAGATACAGGATTTGAGGTACAGTGCTTTTTCATTTTAAACTATGAAAAATATGGGGTCAGTTTGATTTCATACTTCAACGNGTTAAATAGGGGAACTTGTCGGGAAATACAAAGGTTTCGCAGACCAAACAGACGTCATACTTTCATTAGTTTGTTTGAACGAGGCTCAACCTCAATTNGATACAGGAGTCATCGGAACAGGCTTCTACGAATACCAAAGAAGGATGGAATGAGGTATGGAGCAGATCATCCAAGAAGATACTGAACAATCTACAGTCTACATCAAAATAAGCCCCCATTCAGAGTTTTTAGCATACCGAGCCCGAGATGAAGATTTCACTAGAAAATCCATCATCGTCAAGGACAAAAAACAAGAAAAAGAAGAGCGTCACTGCCAAGATTGATAGCACGGGGGGTAGGATAGGGGCTGCCTGTACTAAATTGGTTGTCTCGGATTCGGGGAAGAAAGTCCTCGAACCCTTGACTTTGTATGATTATCTTTTTGTTGCTCCGGGGTCTTATGAATATAATGGTTGTGATTTCGGCTACGTTTTGACTGTTTCTGGTAATAACGTGACTGATTATAACCAAACTAGTTGCGATCTCAATCCCCAAAATGATCCTCCAATCGTACTCGAGTCCGATGAACTTGTTGTCAAGGCCAAAGAAGACATCAATGATATCGCTTACGACAACACCGATAGCGAACAACCAACTCTCGAGCGTCATGGTGCACCGCTCGCCATCAACTTAGATCCTTTTTATGAAGAGGAAAAGACACCGAAAGATTCAATAATGATATCTCAAGAAGAAGAAGTCACAAAAGTCAACTTAAGAAGCGGGAATGTGTTACCACCAAGAACAGCTCCAGCAGACAAACGAAAATAGATAATGACTCGAGAAAAAATATCCCCACCTCCACCAATGAAAGAACCACATAATCAAGACAAAATCGGAGGATCATACAAAGTAGACTACAACGTGCTAGCTCATCTTAGAAAGTTGCCTTCCCGACTAAGCATCTACGACGCTCTAATCCTATCAAAGGAGATGAGAGAATCTCTGGTTACAGCTTTGCTAGATCCAGAAATTTGCTTAGCTCAGTTGGCTAGCACATCCATAGATGAATTTTGCTCGTTGAGAGAACAGTCAGGGGTAACCTTTACAGACAAAGACTTGCAGCTCGATACTGCCGACCACAACCGTCCGCTCTACATCTCCGTCAACATTGGCAGATTTGTGTTATCCAGAGTTTTAGTGGATCCTAGAGTATCTCTTAACTTGATGAGTCTACGGACGTTAGCATATTTGGACTACTGATGATTCTGAATTTTGCATGGTTGTTACTAGTGAGTCAGAAGAGGATTGCCTTGATGTGGAGGATGACTCTACTGATGAACCAATAGAAGATGCTCTGCCAGAATTTGAGGAAGAAATTAAATCCACTATTGATATAACCTCGGGACTAAAGAACGACCCCGACCTACATTTATAAGTTCTCTACTTGATGACGAAGAATTTGCGGAGCTGGTCAAACTATTAGCAGAATACAAAGATTGCTTTGCATGGAGCTACGATGAAACGCCAGGGCTGTCAGCAGAGGTTGCAGTCCATAAACTCGGGGTGGACTAGAATGTAACCCCAGTAAAACAAGCTCCCAGAAGAATGCGCCTCGAAATAGAACAACAAGTCATCGCCGAGGTAAAGAAATCGATAGACACCAACTTTGTTAAATAAGAGCAGTACCCCACTTGGTTATCTAATATTGTACCAGTTAAAAAGAAAAATGGACAAATCCGCATTTGTGGCGACTTCAGAGATTTGAACAAGGCATGTCTGAAAGACGAGTTTCCACTACCTATACCAGAAATGATGGTGGATATCGCTTCAACACATGAAATTGCCTTCATGGACGGATCGTCGGGATACAACCAAATCAAGATGGCTCCTGAGGATGCATCGCTACATGAGTTCCCACTACCTATACCGGAGATGATGGTGGACATCGCTTCAACACATGAAATTTTCTCTTTCCACTACCTATACCAGAAATGATGGTGGACATCGCTTCGACACATGAAATTTTCTCCTTCATTGGATCATCGAGGTATAACTAAATCAAGATGGCTCCTAAGGATGCAGCGCTTACAGCTTTCAGAACACCGATTGGAATCTTCTGCTACACAGTGATGCCATTCGGCCTAAAGAACGCCGGAGCAACATATCAGCATGCAATGACGAAGATTTTTGAAGACCTCATTCACAATCAAGTAGAATGCTACGTAGATGATCTGTTCATCAAAAGTAAATGAAAGATAGACCATTTGTACGATTTGAGGATTGTGTTTGAACGGTTACGACGATATAATCTTAAAATGAATCCCTTAAAGTGCGCTTTAGGCGTCACCTCTGGAAAATTTCTAGGATTCGTTGTCTGTCATCGGGGAATCGAGATCGACCCGGATAAGATTAAAGTTGTCTTGGAAATATTTTCCCCTAAAACCTTGAAACAGCTACGTTCCTTCCAGGGGAAGTTGGCATATTTGAGATGCTTTATTTCTAATCTCTCAGGAAGATTTCAGCTTTTCTCGGCATTAATTAAAAAGGACGCCAAATTTATTTGGGAAGAGAAATGCCCGCGGGCCTTAGAGGACGTTAAACAATATTTAATGAAACCTCCTATTTTGGCAGCCCCTATCCCAGGCAAACTGTTGATACTTTATACCGCGGCTTTGGATGACTCTCTTGGAGCCCTCTTAGCCCAAGTCAATGAGGAGGGAAAATAAAATGCGCTCTACTACTTGAGTCGTCGTCTAATACCGACGGAGATAAGGTATCCACCTATTGAGAAGCATTGTCTGACACTAATTTTCGCCGCTCAAAAGCTTAGAAATTACATGCTTTCTCATAAGATCACCTTAATTTAGAAAGTTAATCCATTGCAATATTTGATGACCCGAACAACACTCTCTGAACGTTTAACGAAATGGTCATTGATCTTATTACAATTTGATATAACTTTTGTGCCCCTTCGTGCTATCAAGGGACTGATTTTAGCAGATTTTCTCGCTGCACACCCACTGCCGGCTGGGTCCTCTCTCAATGACGAGTTACCGGACGAGAAGATACTACAGATGGAATTTTCTAGTGCGTAACGCTGGGAAATGTGCTTTGATGGTGCTTCGTCAGCCAGGAAAGACAAGGGATCAGGCACAGTTATACTAGGCAAGGCAGGGATTAGTTTGATCTTCATTACGCCAGATAAGGGCATGATGAGGTTCTCGTACCACCTGACGGAGCCATGCACCAACAATGAAGCAGAATATGAATATTTAATCACCGGATTGAAATTGGTAATCTCAATGGATATAATGAACATTGCCATTTATGGTGACTCTCAACTTGTCATCCAGCAAGTCGCCGGACAATACAGAACTTAACAGAATACCATCAGTACGTGATGAAGCTCCTGGAGCAGGTTCCTGAGGTGACTTTCTACCGGACAGAATACCACCAGTACGCGATAAAGCTCCTAGAGCAGGCTCCTGAGGTGACTTTCTATTGGATTTCTTGGGGAGATAATGCTCATGCCGACGCTTTAGCAAAACTCGCTAAGGAAATGGCGTGTTCCCTGGAGGATTCCATCGAAGTCACGGTGCAAGGAAGACAAGTCTTGTCTCGAAGTGACTTCAAAACTCTACACAAACTTAGAAAAGAAGAAACAATAAATGCAGTTGCAGACATCAACGAAGATTGGCGCAAGCCATTAATAGAATATTTACATACTGGAAGGCTGCCGGAAAACAAGTCTGAGGCGCATCACATCACAAGAAGGGCCATGTCTTATGCCCTGGTGGGAAATGTTCTCTACAGAAGATCGTTCGGACAAAATGTGGCTGCGGTGTTTGAGTAGAGCCGAGGCACAGAATATTGTCAAAGTACATGTCGGATTGTGTGGCGCTCACCAATCGGGGCCAAAAATGAAAATGAAGATAAAAAAACTCGGATATTATTTGCCAGCAATGATGTCTGATTGCATGGATACCGCCAGAAGATTTCACCAATGTCAGGTGCATAGGGTGGTCTTACACCAGCCTCCAAATGTGCTACACCCAACTGTTGCCTCGTGGCCGTTTGAGTGTTAGGGCACAGACATAATAGGTCCGATAGACCCTCCATCTTCTAAAGGGCACAAATTCATACTTGCGCTATAGATTACTTCTCCAAATGAGCAAAGGCAGTACAGTTACATGGGTTACGGTACAACACGTCTTTCAATTTTTTGAAAGCCAAATCGTTTACCGTTTCAGAGTACCGCAAAGAATAATCTTTGACAATGTGACAGCTTTTAAAAGTATGAAGATCAACAATTTCGTCAGAAGATTTGGGATAGATTAGAAATACTCTACAATTTACTATCCCAGAGCAAATGGTCTGGCTGAAGCTTTCAACAAGACACTAGTACAGATTTTGAAGAAAACACTGGATGAAAATAAAAGGGATTAGCATAACAAACTGTTAGAAGCCTTGTGGGCCTACCGGACGACTTTCAGGACTCCCACTCAGTGTACACCTTATATGCTCGTGTACGGGACCGAGGTCGTGCTACCACTAGAAATCCAGACACCATCTCTCAGAGGCGCCATTGCCAACCAACTTACAACAGAAGAAAGCGCAAAACTCAGACTTGAAGAACTGGAAAGTCTCAAGGGAAAACGATTTGAAGCACAACAACATTTGGAGCTCTACCAGGCAAAGATGGTACAAGCCCATGACAAATTGGTCCACCCAAGAACATTTAAAATTGCTGACCTCGTACTTGTGCTCAATAGACCTATTCTTGCTCGCCGGAAAATAGGTGGAAAATTCGAGCCAACTTGGGAGAGACCATTTGTCGTCGAGAAGGTCTATACAGGGGGAGCCTACCAGTTAGTGTACTTCTGGGGTGAAAGACCCATGTTACCGATAAATGGACGATACCTAAAAACCTATTACGCAGCCTGAGTCACCTGCCTCCGCTTGCCTCTGCTTGCTTTGAAACATTGAAACTTTGATTGTTTTAGAGTTATTTATGTGGCCAAATGTCTATGACCGGGTCCAACAACAAACAAAACACAAATAAAAGATAATCATAAATGGATAAATAACAAAACAAATTTCTTTTGAAAAGAAATTCAACCAATTAAAATTAAAACTTTAAAAACACATTTTTGAAAAATTAATTGTGATAAAAATAACAAGAAAATAAAACAAACCTGTTGAGTGGATATTTCCGTTTTCAGAATTTCTTACTCTTTGTGCGCGCAACACAACCATTGTTATCTACGCTAACCCTTTGCACATCCTCGCAGAATTTCACATCCTGCACATAACTACACAAAGCTCTACAAATCTTCTTCAAAATCAACCTTCTCACATAATACATTACTGCAAATTCAACACCACAAGCTCTTTGTAAATTTCATATCACATCTTCAAATCAGTACCTAAATCCTGATTCTCACATCTTTGAATTGATACTTAGATTTCAATTCTCATATCTTTGAATTGATACTTACATTTCAATTCTCATATCTTTGAATTGATACTTACGATTCTCACATCTTTCAATTGATACTTACATTTCAATTCTCACATCTTTGAATTGATACCTACACTACATTTCAATTCTCACCATCTTCGAATTGATACCTACATTTCAATTCTCACATCTTCGAATTGATACCTACATTTCAATTATCATATCTTTGAATTGATACTTACATTTCAATTCTCATATCCTTAAATTGATACCAACATTTCAATTCTCACTTCCGAATCAGTCCTACATTTCTTATTCTTTATATTTGAGGTCGGTCCTTACATTCTGACACTTTCTTTTGAGAATTGACCTACATTTCAATTCTCGTTTCTGAATCAGTCCTACATTTCTGATTCTTTACATTCGAGGTCGGCCCTTACATTCTGACACTTTATTTTGAGAATTGACCTACATTTCAATTCTCATTTCTGAATCAGTCTTACATTTTTGATTCTTTACATTTGAGGTCGGTCCTTACATTCCGACACTTTCTTTTGAGAATTGACCTACATNGTGACCTACATTTCAGTTCTCATTTCTGAATCAGTCCTACATTTCTGATTCATTATATTGGAGGTCGGTCCTTACATTCAGACACTTTCTTTTGAGAATTGACCTACATTTCAATTCTTGTTTGTGATTCAGTCCTACATTTATGATTCATTACATTCAAGGTTGGTCCTTACATTCCGGCGCTCTCTTTTGAGAATCGACCTACATTTCAATTCTCATTTCTGAATCAATCCTACATTTCTTATTCATAACATTTGATGTCGATCCTTACACTCTGACTCTCTCTCTCTCCCTTTCGGGATTGATACCCAAATTTCAAATTCCAACTCGGGGTCAACACCTACATGTTGACTCCCGTCCTTTGGAAATTTTTGAAATTTCATAACTCAAGGTCCACTCTCCAATCCCCAGCGAGAGTCCCTACTTCTCGACTTGATTAGACACACACCTGCTAATTCCCTGGCAGAAACAAATCACACACACAACTCTACATATACTGCCGGGTCTGTTGACTTAAGAGTTTATATTGGTTTTTCTTGATCTTGTCGGTCAACGCCAATACGCGCAGTGTGCTTGCCTAGCACACCACACCTATTGGGGGTCCATTTGTTGACCTCAATTTTGGTTGAGGTTTAGTTTTTCTCTTTAGTCTAGGGTCTAGCCATAGGACTTTCCTGTTGACTATTCCTAGAAAACTAGCATGGAACCCTCACCACTAGAAATTCCAAACTTGGTTCACTCAAGCTTGAAGTTCCACATGTTGCGCTCAACCTCTAAATACTTAGTAGGTGGGGTCACTGTGGGGGAAACTCAAGATGAGTCACCATTAGGATTGCTGGACCTTAGGATTGACCTTGGGTGTTGGTCTGGAGCAAGGGCACTCACTACACTCATCTACACTCACAATCACTCACAACCATGAACTCAAATTTCTAACCTAGATCCCTTGATCTTTTGGGATACTCATGTAGATGGTCCCTTAAAGCTACTAGCCCTAGGGCTATGGTATAGCTAAGACCACTATGTAGAGGACCCAAAATGGGGTTTCCATTGGTCCATGGCTTATTGGTGATGATTGGTACCTCAAATCTACCAAAATATCCATCTTGGCTTTTTACCCCTAAAACACCCCAAATTACCAAAATACCCCTCTTGAGCCCAAAATCCCAAAAATTCCCAGAAAATCACAATAAATCTCAAATATTCCTAATTTCATTTATCTCAACTACCACATAACCCAATTTGGCCAATTTGATCATTTTTCACCAAAACCCCCAAATTTGCCTTTAAAGACCCAAATTTCCCTAAATCCAACTCAAATGTCCATCAATTTGATCTCAATTGACCCCAATTTCAATCCTAAACTCAAATTCACTTTTTATATGACCAAACTAAACCAAGTCCAAGCTTAATTGACCCATGATTTGGTTGAGTCTAGGCCGAGATCTTAAGGTTTTATTGTGAACGGGCACGGGATCATTCTATCGAAGACGATGACGGGGAGGCGTTCGATCGAGCGTGTATCAAATGGACGGAGGAGATCGAGTCGGACAACACTTCAGGACGTGAACAGAGGAGACTAATGTGGAATTATTTTCAAGTCTATTTGGTGCATATTTTATTTTTAATTAATTAAACACTGATTTGAATCATTTGATTCTCCATGCATATTGGTACATCACNAGTGTGTATCAAACGGACGGGGGAGATTGAGCCGGACGGTGCTTTGAAACATGAATAGCGGGCCGAGTCAGCAAGCTATGTGGACGGCGACGTCCAACCAGAGCGTGCCACTCCTGCTTTCGGAGCCGTCGTAGGTTGAGGTGGCACGCGCGGTTTAAATAGAAAAATAGGGGTATTTTCTTATTTATTTAATCCCCAAAACTTTAAAAATACATAACTTTGTGTAAAAAAATCACAAAAATAAAATAACAATACCCTCTTGCTCAGTGAACAAAGGATAATAATGTGGAATAATTTTCAAGCCCATTTGAAGCATAAAATATTTTTAATTAATTAAATACTATTTTTAATCATTTGATTCTCCATGCATATTGTCACATTACCTTGGCTTGAAATTTTGACATATTGTAGCCTTTGTAAGGGGGGACATTCTCTGATTTTTCCATAGTCAGATAAGGTTCCTATATAGAGATCCATATTTTTCAAGTTATTTCATATCATTTCCTTAAAATAATCATGGAGATTAGNGTACATCACCTTGGCTTTAAATTTTGACATGTTGTAGCCTCTGTAAGGGGGAATATTCTTTGATTTTTCCAAAGTCAGAGGAGGTTCCTATATAGAGATCCATATTTTTCAAGTTATTCCATATCATTTCCTTAAAATAATCATGGAGATTAGCATATTGGTTATTAAATCCCAAGAAAATTTTGGAAAGTCCACCATGACCAGAGAAACCTTTGAAAATAATTTCATGGGTCAAGTCATTTAAAACAACCGTAATTTTTTTCAAATACTAAATCACTAAGATAATTAATTTTGGAAAATATAAACATTTAAATGACTTAATTTTTTATCTCCATTGTGGTTTATGATCCAGAGAACTCATCATAAAAGTTTCAAAATATTTTAAGTTCATTTAAAAACTTAAATTGATTTTTTAAGATAAATACCACTCTTAACACTTAAATGATTTTTTAAAAATCAAAATATAACNAGAGTTTCAAAATATTTCGAGTTTATTTGACAACTTAAATTGATTTTTAAAGATAAATACCACTCCTAACATTTAAATGATTTTTAAAAATCAAAATATAACTCAAAAAATTATGAAACTTAGTTTTTTAACTTCTCTGTGATCAGAGATATTTTCTAAAAATAAAATGATATTGAAAATAAAAATTCAATTTTTAGCCTATTCTAAATATTTAAATAATTAAAAATTCATAAAAATCATAAAAATAATAAAACTAATGGAAATGTTCTAAATTGCTTCCTAATCACTTAGGAACAATTGGAATATTTTTCCTGGTTTTCTAAATAAAGATATTGAATTTCAAAACTTAAAAATAATTTTTAAAGGCTAAAAATGAGTTTTCACTAAAATAATTCCAATAAATCAAAGAAAAAAATAAAATTTGCTCCTCTAAATTTTATGACCTTGGGGAGATTTTTTCAAAAATATAAAACTTAATTTTCACCACTTAAAATATTTTATTTTTATTAAATAACCCGAATTTAAAATAACTCTAATAAATCACAGAGAATTCAACAAATTGTGAAATTTGACCCAAAGGCTCCTTTGGTCTAGGTCTACCTCTAGTAAAAATTTCAAAGGATTATAATTTACCTTGGTCAAGTTAGGAATTTTCTTTGAGAAATCCTATTTTTGCATAAAAATAATTATATAAAATAAATTAAATTTTGAAAATTCATATTTTCTCCTATAATGTCTTAATTAACCCATGAATGAGGTAGTATAAAAATTTCAAAGTCATTTGAATTGAATTTGACAAATTATGAGGTGTTAGGGCCTTAGCGGCAAATGTGTAATTTTGGAAATCTTGACTTAATTAACATTTAGGCTTAAGTCAAGGAGGGGAATGGGTAACCTCTGATCTTAATTAATTCTTAAAACACAAAGGGGTTAATTGGTAGAAATCAATTGCACTTTCTTAATTAAGATTAATAAATTTCTAAATTATTAAAAGAAGTTTATTAAAATTAAATGTCTAGACTTAGGCGTATAAATTTTGAAGTCAATAATTAATCAATTTAATACCCGTATCTTGATTTTCAAATAAAATCCAAATCATGAATCATGACAACTTAAAGCTTAACCCTTTCCAAAACTAATTAAGACACTCACCTAGGTCTTAAGGGCTTAGTGGTGACTTAGGCTAAATTAAAAATTTATTAAATAAGGATTAGAGAAATAAACAAAATCAAACATCCTTGAAACACCACTAAGCCCAATTAGGATTAAAATTTGGCTAAGTATTCAAATTACAGTAACTTGCCCTTTTAAGGGTCTTCACCCACATAATTCTTAAACTGAATGACAAGTGATAATTACCCATTTCTTAGGGATAATTGAGACATCAACGTTCACTGAGCATTAGAAGTATTCACAGGATGAACCATTAAGCAACATAATAAGTTTAAATGAACTCGAGGCTTTTCACCAGTAGGTGAGAGGGAGGCATGGACCTGCTTCCCCCTCCTAACTAGTTGGATACCTAAGTGGCCTATTAAACTTAAAATTCTTCGCTTAATGAAATCATCCTTAATTAAACTTTTTAAGGACTCACCAAAATATGACATAGGGTTAGGAAAACCACCATAATTTTACCTTTCCTGCTCTTCATAAACTGCCTGAACATGCATTTTAAGTTTCAGGTGGTGGAACGAGAAGACTCGCTAGGTACACTTTTACAGTCTTCAGCGTTGTCTTTCTTGTACTTTCATACTGTACTTTTATCCCTGCAAATTTGCATGCTAAACAAAGTTGTCCTCTGCATGAAAACTAAAACCATCAGGATAGCCACATAACCATAACCAAAACCAAAATTAAAAAAACACCAAGATAAAATTCACCGCCACAACATTCAAACTATAAAATAACTCAAAATTTAATCACAAACATCACACAAAAAACTACAACTTCAACTAAATTAAGACATCTCTAGCGGATGATCGGGAATCCCTCGAAGGAAGTAACCTACGGTTGCTAACGAGGTTTCCCACGGTTTAAATGAAATTATGGAACTCATTAAGTTAGGTTTAGTAAGTTCATTTGGACTGAATCCAAATAAAAATAGTGATGCCGGAACGAGGGAACCGTAGGATCCTAACCGGTGTCGCTCAAATCAACTTTAATATGCCCTCAGAAAATAATGGTGCTGGAACTAGGGAACCGTAGGATCCTAACCGGTGTCGCTCTAATCAACTTTAATATGCCCTCATAAAATTTAAAGAACTTCAACCATATGGCCACCTGATTTGACATCATAACTTGACACACTAGAAAACTCAAACTCGTCGCGGCAAGAAGCTCAGAGCTAGCATGGTGGGCAGCACGGCCATCTTCAACATCAAAACCTGTCTTCCCCAGCTAAACCAGTCTTCCTTCCTTAGACTTAAACAACAAAGCCATAGGATTTTGAGGTTGCTTGCTTATGCAACGTAAACCCTCACATCATCTTTAGGCCTTTGCATAGCCCTGCTATACAATATAAGCCCTAACTCGTCTTCATCACCTTATCTTTAGGCCTTTGTATAGCCCTGCTATATAATATAAGCCCTAACTCGTCTTAGCCGAGGTTGTCGTTTATCACGACCTAAATCTTCACATCTTCCAGGCTATTTGTGTGATCATTCGAGATTTTCGTTTGTCACAACCTAAACCCTCACATCTTCCAGGCTATTTGTGTGATCGTTTCACACGAAAAGGTTGTCGTTTGTCACAACCTAAACCCTCACATCTTCCAGGCTATTTGTGTGATCATTTCGTCGTTTGTCACGACCTAAATCCTCACATTTTCCAGGTTATTTGTGTGATCATTTCACACGAATGTATGACCTAAATCCTCACATCTTTCAGGCTATTTGTGTGATCATTTCACATAAATGTAAGCCCTCGACCTAAATTCTCACATCTTTCAGGCTATTTGTGTGATCATTTCACACGAATGTAAGCCCTAACTAATAAAATGTTCATCACGACCTAAATCCTTACATCTTCCAGGCTATTTGTGTGATCATTTCAGACAAATGTAAGCCCTAACTAATAAAATTGTGCAGGAAGAAACACTTAAATATTTCTCCTCAAAATTGAAGCCAAACATTAGGATAGCTTGGGAAGTCACAGAGGCTCTCCTCTGGATCCATGACATCCCCTAGTCCTTCTTCCTTTGGATTCTACAATAAAAAAATGTCCAAATTTGAACAACCCCTTGCACACCTCCATGTCTAATTTCGTTGAAGAGTCCTACGCTTTGAAATTCCTTGAAGATATTTTTTCTTGATTTTTATCGAGAGTCTTCTTAAGTGACTTTGGTCATTTAANTGAAGCGGGCGACGGGATTTTGATTCTGGCGACCAACAGCTTCTTACAGGCAACTCCCCTCCAACCCCGAAATAACGCTGACAATGCATAAAATTCATATGGAAGAGAACTGCAAACCCAAAGATGATCCTCAAAGGAGATTAAATCTTATTATAAAGGAAGTTGTTAGGAAAAAAAATTTAAAGTTTTTAGATGCTGAAATTATCTACCCTATTTCAGATTGTGCATGAGTTAGTCTGATTCACTGCATTCCTAAGGAAGGACGAGTGACTGTGACTATGAATGAGTATAATGTGTTAATACCAACAAGACAAGTCATAGGATGGTAAATATGGATTGATTATAGAAAATTAAATCCCTTCATAAAGAAAGATCATTTTCCACTACCCTTTATTGATCAAATGCTGGATAGACTAGTTGGGCGTAAATACTTCTGTTTTCTCGATGGATATTGTGGCTATCATCAAATACAAAAGTTTTACCAATCCTTAATGTACATTTGCTTTTAAAAGAATGCCGTTTGTTTTATGTAATGCACCTGCTACATTTCAAAGATGTATGATGACTATTTTTTGTGATTTAATTAAAAAGGGATTAAAGTTTTTATGGATGACTTTTTAGTGTTTGACACTTTAGTTGAATCTTGTTTAGAAAATTTATCAAAAGTTCTTAAGCACTGTGAAGAAATAAATTTGGTCCTTAACTGGGAAAAATCCCAATTTATTGTGCAGGAGGAATTGTTTTGGGATATCAAATTTCAAAAAAATGTATGGAAGTAGACCCTGCAAAAATTCAAGTGATCGCTAATTTACCTTAACCAATAAGTGTGAAGGAAATTAGGAGTTTTTTAGGACATGCTGGATTCTATAGGCGATATATTAAAGACTTAAAAAATTGCAAAGCCTCTATACCATTTACTTGAAAAAGATGTAACTTTTATTTTGATAAAGAGTGCTTAAAAGGTTTTGACTTATTAAAAGAAAAATTAGTCACTGTACTAATAATTATTTCACCAGATTGGAAAAAACCTTTTGAATTGATGTGTAATGCTAGTGATTATGTTATTGGAGCTGTTTTAGGACAAAAACATGTTAAAAATAATCTACTATGCTAGTAGAACTCTTAATGAAGCTCAAATTAATTACATCACAATTATGAAAGAGTTATTAGCAGTAGTATATGCTTTTGATAAATTCAGATCATACTTAATTTAAATAAAGTGTATTGTGCATAATGATCATTATGCTATCAAGTATCTAATGAAAAATAAGGATGCAAAACCAAGACATATGAGATGGGTTCTACTTTTGCAGGAATTTGACTTTATGATAGTAGATAGAATAAGAGCTGAGAATCAAATTGCTGATCATCTATCCAGACTGGAATTACAAAAACAACTCTATTTTGAAAAAAAAGATAAATGAACATTTTCCAGATGAAGAAAGGTTCAATTTTAATGAGTGGTGTGTTATATGGTTGTTGACCTCACTTTTGGTTGAGGTCTAGAAACTTCTTTAGTAGCCTAGGTCTAGCCATAGGACTTTNAGCAACCCCACAAACCATCCCCGAAATAACGCCGACAGTCATGTTTGAATTTCAATGGTGATCACACAAATGAATGACGTGCGTAATATTTTAGATAGATCTTATCTTTGTATTCTTAATGAAATTAACTTTGTTTTCACTAAATTATTTTGATGATTTGAAAAAAATGATTGAATGAACATTATTTTTTTCTTAATTATTATCAAGAAAGCATGCATGTTGAGGACTCATCAAAAGCACGTTGGAGTTGGGATGCTTGTCAAGATTGTGGATTGTTTTAAGAGGTAATAACGACTGTTAGAGGTGGGGATAAGAGCATCAGACTTCTTTTATTGCATTAGAAATGTTTATCCTTTATTTTATTATGTTTAGTCCCTAATACAATTGAGAGAGAACACTATTGTTGATCAATCTGTGCTAAGGATAACTCAAAATAACCCCTATATCATTAATTTAGATGAAACAAAAAAAAAATCTATGTTTGATTTTTATCTCTTATATCAGGGAAAGGATGCTTCTCGTGTTCACGCACAGTAAGAAAAATATGACAAGCAAGTTCCTTGACTTCATAAAATTAATGCAACACAATATTAAAATTTTGAGATAAGAATATTTTTTCCCAAACTTGAACAATATCATTCATGATCTTGTGGTAGTGTAAGAACAGTACATTTAATCATCTTATTGTGAGTATAATGACAACTACTTATAAACCTGATACCCCTAAAATATATAGTCTTTAGGTACAAATTTTTATACCTATTTTTTGAGATATTACACTTTAATGAAATGTATTTTTGTGTTTTTCTTTCAGGTACAATCAAATAGATGAAAAATGGTGAAAGGAGTGGAAAAAAATCAAATTTGGAGAAAAAATGAAGAAAGTGTTCAACTGAACTGAGATGCGTAAGCACCAAAAGTAATTACTTGATTATTCAATGAATTTGGACCAATTTTTGAAGAGCGGTTTGAAGAAACCCTAGGTGAAAGCGTGAGAAATAGTTAATGGACACAACAATTCATTCAACTGGCTTTTGAAAAGAGACAACTTCTAGAAGATTCATTGAATGTGGACACATTTTGAAGAGACATCGAAACACCTTTTGGAAAATTACAAAAGAAGACTTGGATTGAAAGGAAGAGAGCCATCATCCATCATCTCCAAACTCATTTCAGTCACCGACAGGCTGTCTCCGCTGCCATTTTTTTTTAAATTTAAGTTGTAGTTTGTATTGTAAGTGAAGGAAGAAGGAATTTCAAGACTTTGGTGGAGAGGATTTGAGATAAGTTATTATCTTTGTGACTACATTTGGTTTTAATTTAAACTTCTTGTTTGTTTTCATGATTTCTACTTTCAAACTTAAGTGTGGTTGTGTTTTCTCCATGAGTTTTGAGTAGGTTTTCTTTATCTTTTTCTTTAAACTGGTAAGTGATTAAGTATTGGATGGAGGTTTTGTGAAGTATTAGTCTTTAATGTTGGAAGAAGCTGTGATGATTTTAAACTTGTACTTCATTTACTTATTTATTTGGCCAAATAAGATGTTAGTACCTATTGTGAGAATATGTAAGATCCGAGATGATATTGTCTCAGTAAAAAAAATGATAAGAATCACATGAGATTTGATGGATGAGAATGAAATTAATATGATTGAGTGCAAATAAATAGCGAAATAAACTTTAAACGGTATAGAATTAGAGAAATTACAGTGACATGCTAAAGCCCCTAATTTGGTTTATTGTTTTAGGTTTTGATATGAGATGTTCGTCCCCAGGTGGAGGGAGAAAAGGGAACTCTAGAATGAGAGCTAGTATCTTCCCTACCTAACCCTTCTTCAAGACAAACTTCAAATTAACCAATGTTCTTTATAACATCTCTAGTAAGGATAAAGAATATTATTGCTCCTATTTGGCATAACATAATTTGAATGCTTTCACAATAGGATTCTTATATTTGTTACTAAAACATGATAAGGAAAAAGATATTTTAATTATATTGCCTTCAATTTATAATTATCTAGTTAAATTTAGTTAGTTGTTTATTTTACTTTCAATTATCAAAAATTACAAAAAGAATAGAATTTTCATTCCTATTATAGCATCTACAGTTTGAGTAAGAATATTTTGCTAAGTAGAATTTGTTATCTAATTTCTTCTAATTTTAGTTGCATATTATTTATTTTTCCTGTGGGTATGATATTCGGGGCTTAATAAAAAAAATCCAATATTACATGACAACAATACGCATACTTATGTAGTATCCCATATTTAAATATATTAATTGTATTTTTATTTGCTTCGTAGTCAAGTTTTTGCCTAGTTTTTGCCGGTGATCAAGTTTTTGACGCCGTTGGAAAGTAAGAATTATAAGTAAGGAAAAAATCAAGAATATAATTGCATAAATCCCGTTGACATATGAAGGTACAACACTAAGTTTTTTGCGCCTTTGCAGGGGACAAATACAAAATTTTTGAAGAAATTTTTAGAAAGCAAATTTCTATTTTTGTAAAGTCTTATTTAAACTTTTAGATTTATTATAGGAATATTGTAGTGTTATTTTTTATAAAGTTCTTATTTGTGTGATTTTTATTTATGTTTTTCGTAATAATGTATGTGTAGTTCAGGTTCTACAGGACTAGTGCCCTAAAATTCTGAATTAGAAAGAACTCTTAGAAAATATTAAAAACTCAAAATTACTTAAAAAATAAAAAATTTCAAGAAATGAAAACTCAAAATAATCAAAATGCTGAAATTAATCAAGAGTTTAGACCTTTAAGAGATTATACAAACCCTACGATGGATGAACTTCATTGTAATATTCAAAAATGCACTGTAGTTGCAAATTCATATGAACTTAAACCTGTTATTATCCAAATGGTATCAAAAATCAGTTTGGGGGAGCACCAACTGAAGATCCAAATTTACATCTTGCCAATTTTTTAGAATTATGTGCTGCATTTAAATATGATGGTATATTAGATGATGCTATAAGACTTAGGCCTTTTCCTTTCTCACAGAGGGATAAAGCTAAGATATGGTTACATTCGTTAGCACCTGGATCTATCTGAACTTAGAGTTATTTAGTGCAAAAATTCCTTGCTAAATATTTTACACCATAAAAAACTATGAAGTTTAGAAATGATATTACATCTTTTTGTTAGTTTGAAGGGGAATCTATTTATGAAGCATCAGAATGATTTAAAGAACTACCGAGAAAGTATTCACAACATGCTAAACCAAATTGGTTAATAATTCAAAATTTTTACAATAGAATAGTTGGATCTCTTAGATCTATTATCGATGTCGTTGCTGGTGGTTCATTGATGTTCAAAACCATTTTATGACGCTTATGCTTTAATTGAAGAGATGGCAGCTAATAATTTTTAATGGCATTCTGAGAGGATATATCCTAAGAAAATAGCCAATATTCATGATTTGATGCTTTTGCAATGTTAGCAAATCAAGTTGCTACAATTTTAAGGAAGTTAGATCAATTTGAAATGATTTTTTCTCAACCAATTTCAATGATTGAAGAGAATTCAATAGGCCAAATGGTAGATTCTCAGGTATCATTAAAAACTTTGAATGTCATAAACAACAAGTAGAATAAACCATATTCAAACTATTATAACCCATGTTGGAAAACCAATCGTAACTTAACTGGAACAATACTTCGGGTGGTAAGAATCAACAATGGGGGAACAATCAAGTAAACCTATTGAGAAACTAGTACAATCATGGGAATAGTAATTATAGACAAACTTATCCTCCAGGTTTTAACAGTAATCCATTATTCAAGGAGAAAAAGTTGTCTATAGAAGAAGTGGTGTTATAAATGGGAAATCAGTTACAAAGTCAAGGAGCTATATTTAGAAATATTGAGAATAAATTGGGAAAAATAATAAATTTATTAAGTAATAGATCTTAAAGAACACTTCCTAGTAAAATAAAAGTAAATCCAAAAGACTAGGATAAAGAGCAAGTAAAAGCCGTTCAACTTAGAAGAGGAGAGTTGGAAAGTAGACTTCAAAAAGAGATTGAAGAAGAGAGAAAAGAAATTGATGGGCCTAAAGAGAACACTCCGAAAGGTTTAAAGAGACATATTTCCCTATTTAAAATTGACTTGAAAAAACCACCACCTCCATTTCCTCGGAGACTTCATCAACAAAAGTTGGATAAACAATTTTCAAATTTTTTGAAAATCTTTAAGAAGCTTACAATTAATATTTCATTTGTTGAAGTCTTAGAACAAATGTCAAGCTATGTGAAGTTTATGAAGGATATTTTTAATAGGAAAAGGAAGTTTGAAGATAACGAGACTACTGCATTTAGTGAGGAGTGTAGTGCTATAATTCATAAAAAGCTTCCTGAAAAGCTTAAAGACCCTAGTAGCTTCACAATTCCATGTGCAATAGGAGACATTTTATACGAGAAAGCTTTATGTGATTTAGGTGTAAGCATTAACCTCATGCCATTATCAATATTTAAAAGATTGGGATTAGGAGAAATATCCCCTACTACTGTAACTTTGCAGTTAGCAGATCGTTCAATAACAAATCCTAAAGGATTTATAGATAATGTCTTAGTGAAAGTCGATCAATTTATCTTCCCTATTGATTTCATTGTGCTAGATATGGAGGAAGATAAGGAGATACCTATCATTTTGAGGAGAACTTTCCTAATTACAGGAAGATCAATGATAGATGTGCAGAAAGGAGAATTAACTATGTGCATTAATGATCAGACAACTGCGTTTAATATATCTAAATCAATGAAAGATCCTGGAGAAGGTAAAGATGATGAATGCTACATAATGGATGTGATAAGATATCTGAGTGAATGTCATTTCAAAATAACTTATGGAGATAAATCTGAAATGAAAGAGATGGAACACGAGAAAGAAGAGGAATTAGATCAACTTAAAGATTTTTATGAGGAAGATTCAAATTATGTTATATAAATTTTTAGATTTTTATACATGACATAAAAAGATAAATCTTTTTGTCCATTGATTGAAAAACCTCCTGAACTTGAGTTGAAACTACTTCTTGAACATTTAAAGTATGCCTTTGTAGGTGATTCCTCAATAATACCTATTATAATTACCTCAAAATTAACTATAGAAGAAGGATTTTAATGAAAACTTTGAAGAATTACAAGAAAGCATTTAGATGGACAATTACAGATATTAAAGGAATCAGTCCTTCAATTTGTATGCATAGAATTCATATGGAAGAGAACTATAAACCCAGGGCTGATCCTCAAAAGAGATTAAATCCTATTATGGAAGAAGTTGTTAAGAAAGAAATTTTAAAGTGGTTAGATACTGTAATTATCTACCCTATTTCAAATATTGCATTAGTCTGATTCACTGCATTCCTAAGAAAGGTGGAGTGATTGTGACAATGAATAAACATAATGAGTTAATACCAACATGACAAGTCATAGAGTGCTGAATATGCATTGATTATAGAAAATTAAATCTCGCCACTTGAAAATATTACTTTCCACAACCCTTTTTAGATCAAATGTTGGATAGACTAGCTGGGCATAAATACTTTTATTTTTTGGATCAATACGCTGGTTATCACCAAATACAAATACCTTCTAAGGATCAAGAGAAAATTATTTTTACCAGCCTTATGGTACATTTGCTTTTAGAAGAATGCCCTTTGATTTATGTAATGCCCCTACTATATTTCAAAGATGTATGATGACTATTTTATGTGATTTAATTGAAAAAGAAATTGAAGTATTTATGGATGATTTTTCAGTGTTTGAAACTTCATTTGAATCATGTTTAGAACATTTATCAAATGTTCTTAAGCGTTGTGTAGAAAAAAATTTAGTCCTTAACTAATAAAAATGAAATTTATTGTAGTAGGAGGAACTGTTTTAAGACATTAGAGTTTAGAACATAGTATGGAAGTATACCCTGTAAAAATTCAAGTGATCACTAATTTACCTTACCCAACAAGTGTGAGGGAAATTAGGAGTTTTTTAAGACATACTGGATTTTACAGGAGGTATATTAAAAACTTTTTAAAAATTGCTAAGCCTCTATGTCATTTTCTTGAAAAAGATGTAATTTTTTATTTCGATAAGGAGTGCTTAAAAGCTTTTGAGCTAATAAAAGAAAAATTAGTCACTGCACCAATTATTGTTTCACCAGATTAGGAAAAACCATTTGAATTAAATTATGCTATTGGAGTTATTTTAGGAAAAAAAGCATGATAAGATTTTTAAAGTAATTTACTATGCTAGTAGAACTCTTAATGAAGCTCAAATTAATTATACCACAATTTAGATAGAGTTATTAATAGTAGTATATGCTTTTGATAAATTCAGATCATACTTAATTGGAACTAAGTATGTTGTGCATACTGATCATTCTGTTATTAAATATTTAATGAAAAATAAGGATGCAAAACCAAGTCTGATAAAATGGATTCTTCTTTTGCAAGAATTTGACTTTGAGATAGTAGAGAGGAAGGGAGCTGAGAATCAAATTGTTGATCATCTGTCAAGGTTTGAATTAGAAAAACCACGCTATTTTGAAAAATAAATTAATGAACATTTTCCAGATGAATAATTATGCAGTGTTAATGAGTGGAGTGTTCTATGGTATGTCGACATTGTGAACTTTATTGTTAGTGATATTCTACATTATGGAATGATATACAACAAGAAGTGGAAATTTTTATCTGAAGCTAACTAATTTTTGGGATGATCCATTTCTATATAAACAAGGAAAGGATCTAATTATTCAAAAATGTGTGCCTTTAGAATAATTTTATGAAATTATCCAAAAATGTCATAATTCTGATTTTGGGGGACATTTTGGATAAAATAACATACAAAATTTTACAATCTAGATTTTATTGGCCTACAATCTTTAGAGATTTAACACTTATATCAAAACTTATGATCAATGTCAATGAGTAGGCAATATTTTGAGGATAAATGAGATGCCCCTTAATTATGTATTGGAAGTTGAGATATTTGATGTTTGGGTATTAGATTTTATGAGACCATTTATACCATATTTCAGAAATTTATATATATTGATAGAGTAGATTATGTATCCAAATGGATAAAAGTTGTTGCTTTACCTCGATGTGATGCTCAAAGTGTTGCAAAGTTTTTAAGAACAAACATATTTTATAGATTTGGGATGTCGAGAGTGATCATAACTGATGGAAAAAGTCATTTCAAAAAAGCAATGATGGAGAAATTATTAAAAAAATATCAAATCAACCATCAAATTGCTACTATTTATCATCCTCAGACAAGTGGTTTGGTTGACTTATCCAAACGTGAAATTAAAAGAATATTTGAAAAATCTGTGAATCCAATAAAAATGAATTGGTCAGTCAAACTTTACTATACGTGGGCATATAGAACTGCATATTGAACTCCTATAGGAATGTCTCCACACTGGCTAATATTTGGGAAAACTTCTTATATACTAGTTGAACTTGAGCATAAAGCATATTGGGCTATTAAAGAATTTAATTATAATTTCAAGAATGTTGGTGAGAAAAGACTATTGCAATTAATTGTGCTTGAAGAAATAAGGAATGAATCTTATGAGTGTGCTAAAGTTTATAAAGAAAAGATGAAGATGTGGCATGATCAGAGGAATCTTATTAAAAATCTTGAGCCAGGGCAACAAGTTTTGATATATAATGCAAGGTTAAGATTATTTTCAGGCAAACTTAAGTCCAGGTGGATGGGCCCATTTGTTGTCATAAAAGTTTATCCTTATGGAGCTGTGGATATTAAATATTCTAAAACTGAGAAAATATTCTAAGTGAATGGTCACAAGTTGAAACCTTACTTTTTAGGGGATCAACTTAAATTGAATGATCTTATGTTATTGGGTCAACCATAATAAGTGCTGGTTACATCGGGCTGATGACATTAAACTAAGTGCGTTGTGGGAGGCAACCCATAGTTATCTATGTGTTTTTATTTTGAATGTTATGTTGTTGTGTTTGATTTAGAAAATTTTGCTAGTATTTTGAATATATAATAATTTAGTAATGATTCTAGGACTTTAATAGATGACTTAGACATGTTAGAATGAGTATTTGGACGTTAAGCTGACCTGTGCTAAATTAAGAACTGGCGTTTAAGCGCCAACATTTAACTCTTAAGCATGGTAGTTTACTAAACGTGCTAAATTATATTTCTATAGGTTTTATCGTGGGTTAGTGGTATGAGGACATGTCTAGTAGTTTTGGGCTAGGTTTAGAGTCTATAAATAAAAAAGAATGAAGAGATTTCTCACCCCACTTCGATTTTAACCCTAAATTCTAAGTGAAGAGTGAGAGATCTTGGAAACATGTCATCTTGGGAGAGTGATTTGAAGAAGAAGGTGGAAGCTATGAAGAAGAAGTTCATTATTCAAAGTGCGCAAGAGTTATACAACAATTTCCTAGCCGTTAGTATAGAAGGGATAGCAAAGAAAATCACTAAAATTGAGGCTGATGTGACTTCAATTGAAGCAAAAGTGATGAAAGTTAACGTACATTTAGAGCATATTGGATGGCAACTTAATATGTAATTTAGTCATACCAATTTTGTTAAAGAAGCAGACAAGGCTATGTGTTTGAAAAACAAATGGATTGAAGAAGACTCAACTAGAGTTCTTCACCACCCTTCGTTCTATCAGATTTATATTCCAAATGCCCAAGGAGAGACTAATGATAGGCCAGGATTCATTCCACCGGAAGGAGAGTGGAATTAAGTTCTTTATTTAGTGTTTGTTTGTGTTAAGTGTTTGTTTGTTAGTGTTAAGTTTGTCTTATGTGTTTTTAATGTTAAGTTTGTTTAATGTTTCTACTTAGGAATTATCTCATCCAAGAATCTTTCAATTAAGAATTTATGTATCGTAAATGTTTGTATTTGTTTGTGAATTAATATAAGTGTTTATTTGTGTGAAACTTGGTGTTATTTTGTGTTGAATCAATTTAGTTAAGATTGGTGAATCTTGAGAAAGAGGAGAGTTGAAGGGGAAGAAAATAGTTATAAAAAATTTATAAAACCATTTAGGGGTGGTTGACTTAGGCTAGAAGTGTGTTTTACTTAAAAACAAAATATCAAAATTTTTGCACTAGGGCCTAAGCGCCAAGACCCCATGCTAAAATGTTGGCTAATCCAAGGACTAAGCATCTAAGGGCTGAACCAATTGTGCTTAAGCGCTGGTTCACGTAAACTTGTTCGCAAATGATTTAAAGTGAAATTATGAGCTAAAAAACCTCCATTTTTACCCTAACTTCATCTCCTACCTTTGGTTTTTGCGATTTTAAGAGCTAGGGCAACCTCTTCAGTGGTGATTTCTTGTTAGATTCAAGCCAAATTTGTTAGATTTGATCTTCTTGAGGTAAGAGCATTAATTCTATGTAAAAATTTTTTATTTTCACCATGTATTTTGTTCACATTATGGATTTGACCGAAAATCACTATTCATGTTGAAAATTTGAGCAAAATCTCTAGAAAATACATAGAATTGATATTTTAAGCTTTTACTAGTTGAGTATAATGATTTAAAGTTGAATTTGGAATTTATTGTGATTTTTAGAAATGGCCCCAGAATGAAGAGGAGTAAAAGGAAAGCTCATTTTGATTCAAACAAGTTTTTTAGTTCTAGAACTCAGGACAGATATAGCGATGCAATGCAGTCAAGGAAACTGGTTCCTGAGAGGTGTTTTAAGAGTTTGGGTGGAGCAGTAAAAGATTTGGCCGTGATTTCTGTTGTTCGGGAATTCTACAAGAATCTCGCTGAAGTTAAGGAAGATAGGGTCATGGTTTGAGGAAAGCAAGTGTATTTCTTCCCAGAGTTAATAAACCAGTTCTTCCAGTTGCCCTCTAGTATGTTATGTTTTTATTCAAACTATAGTCCGACTAAGGAGGAGTTGGACGAGATTATATTATCATTGACTGTGGGAAGAGGATTGTGGAAGATCACTCATGAAAGAAGAGTCACTTCCCAATGTCAATGTTTAATGCCACATTGAAGGTGTGACTATACTTTATTTCTGCTCGTACGCTACTAACCAACCACCTCAGCTAAGTGATATGAGATAGAGCTATCTTGAACCATTGTATTCAGCAGTTCAAGTCCATTTATATTGGAGATCTGCTTTATGAAATTAACACCATTTCTGTTGTCATTGCTACAACTGAAGTTTGGGATTCGCATCATTGATCTTTTCTTTATGCGAGCAGGCAAGTGTTAGATTTGATAGCTGAGAAGAGATATTGCAGCCACTCAAGCCCATTACAAGTTTTAATGTGAAGTCTTATTCACATCACTCGATCTTTGGCTGGATAAGTGGATTTTTTAGTAGTTTAAGTGCCTCTACATCTCGTGCTTCTACCTCACGTGATTCGACATCACAAGGTCAGAATTTTGGATCTGATTCACAGTCAAATTTATTGCAAAGAATGTTAGATAATATTAATTATATTGTGGATAAAATATTACATTTAGAAAATTTTGTAGATCATATGAATGGATATATGAGGAGACATTGTGATTATGAGTTGAAATTCCACTAATCATTGGAAAACCTCAGGAAAACCTCATTAGAGGTGACGAAAGTGTAGTTTTCCCTTCAAGTCCAAGAATATCCATCATATGAGCTTACAACTTTTTTGCATAGTGACGATAGTGATGCTGATGAGGAGGAAGATTAGACTGAGTATGGTAGTTTAATTTTTTTGTTGTTGTAAACCTTTTTTGTGGTACAGTTATACTGTACTGTTGTTTTGTTTGGAGTTGTACTTGTTGAGACAACTACTTTTGTTGTGGTTTATTTTATTAAACATTGTTGTGATATACTTATGTTATTGTCAGTAGTTATATTTTGTTTCTATGGTAGTAATTATTATAACAATATTGTTTAGTGTATTTTGTTAGTCTGTGTTGAACTTAATTCTAAATCTTGGGTAGGTTTAGAATATTACTAACTTTCTCTTAAGAACTTCATGTTTTAAATTTTCAATTTACTACCAGGTATTTTCTTTATAATGCAGTTGTGAATGTCTGTAAGTGTGCTTTTTTGCTTTTATGTTATACTCCACTGCATAGAAGTCTAATGAATCTCTATATGTTTAAATTAAATTTAAATTCGATCAATTAGATTTTTACTCTTGTTTTTAATTTTGTACTTGTTTATTTAGAATGTAAAAATTTTTGTAAGCATGTTATTTTTAGTTTTCATTTCTGCCTACAAATAAACAAGATACTAAAATGTTTTATCTTATTAAAAATTTTAGTTTTGGGTGGGGATGAAAATTTTCTAAAAACTTAAAGTTTATTTTTTCTCAAATGTACTACAAATAAATTTGATTTTGATTTGAAACAAAATGATTATGCATATGAAGTTATATTAGAGAAGTAAAATTTTGAGTATAGAAATGAGTAAAAGAATTTAGTTAAAGCCTATAATAATGAAGAAAAACTTAGAGTTAACAATTTTTACTGTGGAAATGATAAATATTTGTAACAATCTTTAGTAGAAAAAAATTGTATTTTTGAAAATTTTAGAAGTGTTAGACATTCCTTTTCAATTTTTAAATTTCTTTTATTAAAAATAATTTCCAAAACTATTATTATATTTTTAAGTAAAAGATTTATATCAAAACTTTGCTTTATCATTAAAGGCATATCTAGATATAGTAATCCTCACCTAAACAAAAAAAATGGGGAGGAGAGGCTTGAGGATTAGTGCCTAATCAAAAATTGGTTCTACATCTAATCTTTTTAAAGTATAAGACTTGAGAAGCTCTTAAGCTTAAGGGTATAATATAGTAAGTATAATTATTCTTAATAAAAATTCTTAAGTAGAGAAGATAGAATGCCTGAACTCTATATTTGGATAATTTACAATATTTCTGAACTAGATGGAAGCTCATTTTTTTCAGACTTCTTTACATTAAAAATTTCTAAACTCTAAGTTGGTCTCATGAACTATGTTTTTTTTTCTAAATTGGACTAATATATTTCTAGATCAAATATTTAGAATATCCTAATGAAACTCACATTACATAATCTACTTATTTTGGTTTTGAAAGATTGGAGTGTCTGATGCGACTTTTTTATATGTTATGCTTCATGAAGTTGACACCACTACTTCAAGATTTTAATCTCTAGCAACGACGCCAAAAACTTGATGCGGACTTTATTTTTTTTATTAATAATTTTATATATTATATATAGTCACAATGATATAAATGCAAGTATATGTATCACTCAAGTAATACAGGGCTCTAATGGAGTCCCGTTTATCGATCCCACAGGGAAGCGAGGTAAGAGGTCCTTGGTTAAAGTTCTAGTCTACTACTATCAGGCCTTAGATTGGAATGTCGATTAAAATGGTGTTTTATTTAACAACTACTCCTAAATGCAAATGTTAAATGTAATGATAATAACTATTCCTTAATACTAATGTTAATTCTATTGATAACCCCTTTTTGGATGATTGGTTTGGATAATTTAGAGATGTTAAAAACTACTATTCTTATGTAGTGAGTTGAATAATGTAAAGGAATAAGAAACATTAAATATTGTATGTGCTAAATAGGAGCAATCCTATTCTTTACCCTTTTCCGAGTGCTATAAAAAACATTGGTTAATCCTAAGTTTAGTCCCTAAATATGTGGTTAGGCTGGGAGGATACTAGCTCTCACTCCAGAGCTCCCACTTCCCTTTGCCTGAAGGCTAATGCTCGTTTTAGTTTCCAAACACTATGACCAAATTGGGGATTTTAGTCTGTCACCCGAAAATCTCCAATTCTACGCCCATCAAAGTATATTTCTCTATTTATTTACATCCAACCCCCATGAACTTCACCATCCATGGAATTTGAATGTGGTTTCACTTTGTTGAGAATTACACTGCCCTCTCGGGTTTTAATGCAATTACAACAAATTTTAACACTATAACAGGCCTTTATTGTAATATAAATAAAGTGCAAGTGAAAATCATCACATTTATAATTAAAACATCTTCTAGCATGCATCAAAAAATCCTAAACATGAATCCTACTCATTGCAAAAGAAAAGTGAAAAGAAAACAATGGCATAATTCTCTCATGCCACTATTTCCTAATAAGAAGAAAGAGTAAGAAAAATACATCATAATGCATGAAGAAAACATAATGGAAAAATTCATTTTGTCAAAGCAAATCCACTAGATAAGTGTTTACAAAATCATAAGATAATGAAGAACACAGTACTTAGTTTTTTCCCTTTGAAAGAAAGATGAAAATCTCTCCCACAAAGCCTCCCGTTAATCCGTGCAATGTTAGAACTTTCTCTTATAGATTCTCTCAAAATCCCCTCACCAATCTCTCTAAAAATATAGAAATCTACATTTCTACTCCTATTATAAAATCTCTAAACATTCTCCACATTTTTACACTCACACACACCACCTTTTTTGACATAAAAGCACTCTATTATAGTGTTGGGATGATTTTCCCATTAGATGCCTCAAGCAACCTTCCAAAAAGCATCCAAATACATTGAATCTTTTAGAAGTTTGCCTAGCATTGTGTCAAAACTGTCTCGAGTGCTGTCGGCACCATTTTGGGCATCATCGGCGCCATTTTCACGTTGCTCTCTGCACTCTGGTGCTGTCAGTGTCGGTTCTAGCGCCGTCGGGGACCACCCTGAGTAGCTCCACCATTTTGCTTCGTTTGGCTCCATTTTAGCTTCCTCCGCATTTCAGTTGCATTGCATTCCTAACATATAGACCTACAAAATAAGCATAAAAATAACCTTCCTTTAAAGTGTAATTTCATTCACAAATATGTGAGAAGTTTAAAAGAGAAAAAGCATAGAAAGACATATCAAAACGTGTCAGGATAAAATTTTCTTTCTTGCTTGTTTTTGCTCCAAATTGCACAGTTTTTACTTCTTTTTCTCCAAAACTCCATTTCTTGTACCTAAAACCAAAAATATACAAAATATCTTCCTTTAAAATGCAATATCATTGAACATTACCAAATATAAACATTAAAAGTATATGAAAAATTGAATATATTTTAGGCGTATCACCGTCACTTGAGGTGAAGTAACATTTTATGTTTGGGGGATTTTGATACACCTAAAATATATAGTTTTTAAGTACACAATTTTATACCTATTTTTTGAGATATTGCACTTTAATAGAAGGTATTGTGTTTTTTTCTATTAGGTACAATCAAATAGATGAAAAATGGTGAAAGGACTGAAAAAGGATCAAATTTGAAGCAAAAATGAAGAAGGTGTGCAATTAAACTGAGGCGCCTAAGTGCCCAGAACTAGCGCTTACATGTCAGTGAAATAGAGAAGGTTGCGCCTAAACGCCTAGTACCTCTCGCTTAAGTGCTAGAAGTAGTTACTTGAAGATTCAATGAATTTGGTTAAATTTTTGAAGAAGTGTTTGAAGCAACCCCTGGTAAAAATGTGGGAAATAGTTAATGGACACGAAAATTCATTTATTTGGCTTTTGAAAAAGAGGCAACTTCTAGAAGATTCATTGAATGTGGACACGTTTTGAAGAGATACCAAGACACCCTTTGGAAAATTATAAAAGAACACTTAAACTGAAGAGGAAGAGAGCCATCATCCATCATTGTCAAACTCAGTTCAGTCACCTACCTGCTGCCGTCGTTGCTCATAGCCGTCGCCTCCACTTTCTTTTTTATTTTAAGTTTGTATTATAAGTGAAGGAAGAGATTTAAAGGAACTTCAAGACTTTGGTGGAGAGGATTTGAGACAATTTATTATCGTTGTGACTACATTTGGTTTTAATTTAGACTTCTTGTTTTTTGCATGATTTCTACTTTCAAACTTAAGTGTGGTTTTGTTTTCTCTTTGAATTCTGAGTAGTTTTCTGTATATTTTCCTTAAACTGATAAGTGATTAAATATTGTATAGAAGTTGTGTGAAGTATTGGTCTTTAATGTTGGAAGAAGTTGTGATGATTTTATATCTTGTACTTCATTTACTTCTTGATTTTGCCAATTAAGATGTTAATATTAGTTGTGATAACATGTAAGATCTGAGATGGTATTGTCTCAATCAACAAATGGTGAGAACCATATGAGACTGTATGGATGAGAATGAAATTCATATGATTAAGTGTAAATAAATAAGAAAATAAACTTTAAAGAGTGTAGAATTAGAGGGCATAGAGTGACAGGCTAAAGCCCCAATTTTGTTTATAATTTTAGGTTTTGATACGAGATGTTAGCCCCCATGTGGAGGGAGAAGATGGAACTCTAGAGTGAGAGCTATTATATTTTCTACCTAATCCATCTTCAAGACTATTCAAACTTTAAATTAGTCAATGTTCTTTATAGCATCTCTAATAAGGGTAAGGAATATTATTCCTCCTATTTGGTAGAATACAATTTGAATACTTTCACAATAGAATTCCTATACTTGTTACTAAATCATGATAAGGAAAAAGATATTTTAATTATACTGCATTTATCTTACAAATATCTAGTTAAATTTAGTTATTTGTTTATTTTACTTTCAATTATAAAAAATTTCAAAAGAATCGAATTTTCATTCCTATTATAGCATCTCTAGTTTAAGTAAGAATTTTTTGCTAAATAGAATTTGTTATCTAATTTCTTCTGATTTTAGTTGCATATTATTTATTGTCTCTGTGGGTTCGAGATTTGGGGCTTAATCAAAAAGTATTATATTACTTGATAATGATGCGTATACTTGCGTAGTATCCCATATTTAAATATAATATATGTATTCTTATTTGCTTTAAAGTCAAGTTTTTGCCTAGTTGCTGGTGATTGATCCACAAAAATAAAATATTATTTTCAGTACCCTTTTTATGTCTTTTTTTTTTATATTACACTTTAAAGAAGGGTATTTTTGTGTTTTATTTGAAGGTGTTTCATTTTTAGGCATTTGAAGAAAAAATGGTAAAGAATGAGAAATTTGGAACAAAAACAGCCAATTTTGGGGTTTGGCGCATCATGCGCTAAAATCCAAAAAAAAGGCGGATGAAGCGCCAAATGCGACTTTTTCAAATTAAGGAGGTTCAAGACAAATTTTGCGCACATTTTCAAAGGGACACTTGTTCTAAGCACACCATGGAGTTATTCAATGCATGTGGACACTTTGAAAGGTTCCAATTTGAAGGGATTTGACTCTTGGATCAAAGAGGCACATCTTTTGAAATTCAAAGTTCTGACTTTTGCATTTTAGAGGGAATTGAGATTCACTTGAGAAGAGAGAACCAACTAATAAAAGAGAACCCCTAGAGAGACTAGAAGGGGGGACGAAAAGTTAGAGAGAGAGAGAGGCATGAGTTAGAGAGAGAAAGGAGGAGATTTTCTTCTAGGGTTGTAAGAGGAGAGGGAAAGTGAGAGATTTCTTCTTCATTACACTTCTAAGAGAGAATTGGGAGAGATTGTAAAGAGAGAAAGCTTTGGAGTGAACATCTAGGGATTTTCTTGAGAAAATTGTGAGATAAGTTGTATTTTTTATTTCTTTTGTTTGTAAACTTGTTTTCATATATGAAATCCGTGTTTTATCGTATCCTTCTCATGAATCTGAGTAATATTCTTTATCCTTCTCCCTACTTTGAAGAAATAATCTTGTGAAGAATTGATTTTATTTTCTACAATTTTAAATGTCAATAATTTGTGATGATTTGAATTTGTTTTCTACGGTTTTAAATGTCAATAATTTGTGATGATTTGAACTCTGATCTTCATTTACTTTTCGATCTGGCCAATTGAATTGTTAAACTGTGTTGAGAATTATATGTTCTGAAAAGGGGATATGATTTATACAATAAAGGGAGAATCACATTTGATTTCATGGGAGAGTATTTCATTCATGGCATTGGGTGCGAATAAATAGGGAAATATACTTTGATGGATGTAGAACTGGAAGATTTTAAGGTGACAGATTAGAATCCCAAATTTGGTTTGGTTGATTGGAAACTAATGCGAGCATGTTAGCCCTCAGGGGAGGGAGTAGTGGGAGCTCTGGAGTGACAGTCGGTATCCTCCCAACCTAACAACAGAATTAGGGACCAAACTCTGGATTATTCAATGTTCTTTCTAGCGCTTGGAAGGGGATAGAGAATAAGATTGCTCCTATTTGGCACAAAATAATTTTTAAATATATTTTACAAATGAATTCAATTTCTTCACAAGCCATATTTTCATTGTAAAGGGGAAAGATGTTTTCTCATACTTGAACTTTTCATCAACAAAAACCTTTATTTTATTTCAGCAATTTACTTTTGAAAGTTTAACATTTTGTTTAATTTACTTGTTATAGTCATTCATGTGCATAGTTAGTAGAATTTCACTTAAGTGGTTTAATTTCAAACTTAGCATTTCACTTTACTTTTATATTATAATAGAAAATAAATAACTAGCTTATATATATTTCTAGCTTCCCCGTGGGATCGATATCTAAGACTCCATTAGAGCCCTATAATACTTGAGTGATACGTATACTTACGTAGTATGTAAACAGGAATTGAGATTTTAAAGAGGTTTTTAAAGATAATTTATTTTCATCAAAATTATATTATAGTTTGGGTTACATTGCATCATTATTATTAAGCTTAACAAATTCTCACTGCACCAAGTTTTTGGCACCATTATCGGGGAAGTAACAAAAAATATTAGTTATTTTATTTTATATATATATATACATATATATATAT
>JXCR01136938.1:38554-63459 GCA_002079205.1 Phalaenopsis hybrid cultivar
CGAATCATATATATATATATATATATATATATATATATATATATATATATATATATAAAAGAAACTGAATATATCATTGATGTGAAGAGCAAGTTACAATTCTTAAGTGGAGAGCATATAAAGCATCTCCAGCCAGCAAAAAAAGAAGAGGGGGGTAGAGAATAAGAAACAAGACTCTAAGCAGTATACGGACCATTCCTTGCAAGCCAATTGGCAGGTTGGTTCCCTTCCCAGCAAATGAAAGCCAATTGAACCTTAAAAGTAGATAGCATGGACATAATTTTGTTAGCCCATTGAACATTACACCAAGAAGCTTGTCTTCCATCTTGTAGCATCTGTAAAAGTACCTCTGAATCCCCCTCAAGGATTAAATCATGCCAATGGTTCATCTTAGCAAGAGTGATGGCCCAATAAACAGTCACAACAATTAATTCAGCTTCAACAGCATCCACAACACAAACAGGAGCCTGGACAAATAGGATGCAGTGTCCAAGATGGTTTCTGAACACACCACCCCATCCCCAAAGGAAGAAAAACAATTTTATTTTGTTTATGCATAGTATAAGATCTGAAAACTTAGTACCTTACGATTCTGAATTAGAAAGAACTGTTAGAAAAATTTGAAAACAACAAAAAGAGAAAAATCATTCTAGCAAAATGGCTTGCAACTCAGGTAATGTTGAAAATGAAAATGAACATCATCAGAGACCTTTAAAGGATTATGTTAATCCTACAACTGATGAAATTCATTTGAGTATACAAAACTTTGATGTAACTGCCAGAGACCTTTAAAGGATTATGTTAATCCTACTGTGTTTCAAAGAAAGGAGGGGTGACTATAGTTACAAATGAGCATAATGAATTAATATCAAGAAGACAAGTCACTAGATGGCGAATTTGCATAGATTATAGAAAATTAAATTATGTCAACCTGAAAGGATCATTTTCCTTTACCCTTTTTGGACCAGATGTTGGGTAGATTAGCTGGGCACAAATATTTTTATTTTCTAGATGGATATACCTGTTATCACAAAATACCTATTGCTCTTGAGGATCAAGAGAAAACAACATTTACTAGTCCTTATAGAACTTTTGCTTTTTCAGCAAATGACTTTTTTTTATGTAATGCACCTGCAACAATTCAAATATGTATGATGTCAATTTTCAGTGATTTGATTGAAAATGGATTGAAGTCTTTATGGACTATTTTTCTGTAATCAGAACTTCCTTTAAAATATGTCTAAATTAATTAGAAAAAGTTCTGGAATGTTGTGAAAAGACTAATCTTGTTTTGAACTAGGAGAAATGTCAATTTATGGCTACAGGAGAAATTGTTCTTGGACATAAAATTTCAGAAAATGGCATGAAAGTAGATTCTGCAAAAATTCAGTTTATATTGAACCTACCTTCACCAACTAATGTAAGAGGAGTTAGGAGCTTTTTAGGACATGGTGGATTCTACAGGCGATATATCAAAGATTTTTTAAAAATTACTAAGCCTTTATGCCAACTTCTAGAAAAAGATATAAAGTTTGACTTTAACCAAGATTGCCTTAAAGCCATTGAAAATTTAAAGGAAAAATTGATCACTGCTCCTATAATTATTTGAACGGACTGGGAGAAACCTTTTGAACTAATGTGTGACGCTAGTGATTATGCAATTGGAGCTATTTTAGGGCAGAAATATGATAAGATTTTCAATGTCATATATTATGCTAGTAAGACTCTTAATGATGCTCAAATTAACCATACCACCACCGAAAGAGAGTTATTAGTCATTGTGTATGCTTTTGATAAGTTTAGATCATATTTGATTGGAACTAAATGTGTTTTGCATACTGAACATTCTGCTATTAAATATTTAATGCAAAAGAAGGATGCTAAATCAAGATTAATTAGATGGATACTTCTGATGCAAGAATTTGATTTTATGGTAGTTGATATGAAAGGGACTGATAATCAAATAGTTGATCATCTATCGAGGTTAGAACATGAAGAAATTATTGATTCTGAAAGAGAGATTAAAGATACTATAAAAGGATGAGAAATACCTTGGTATGCTGATATTGTAAATAATATTGCTAGTGGTATTTTACCATATGGATTGACAAGACAACAGGAAAAGAAATTTATTCATGATACAAAATCTTATTTTTGGGATGATCCTCATTTATATAAACAATGTAAAGACTTAATTATAAGACGATGTGTTCCTTATAAAGAAATTCAGGAGATTATTGAAAAACATCATGATCATGAATTTAGAAAACATTTTGGGAATGATAAAACTGCTCGAAAAATTTTACAATATGGATTTTTTTGACCTACTATATTTAGAGATGTTAATATATATATATATAAACATGTGATTGGTGTCAGAGAGTAGGTAATATTTCAAAAAGNGAGAGTAGGTAATATTTCTAGAAGAAATGAAATGCCTCTAAATTTTAATTTTCAAATTGAAATTTTTGATGCATGGGGATTAGATTTTATGGGACCATTGATGCCTTCATTTGGAAATGTATATATATTGATTGTGGTAGATTATGTTTCAAAATGGATAGAAGCAATCGCTTTACCTAGATGTGATGCTCGGAGTGCTTCAAAATTTTTAATTAAGACTATTTTTACAAGATATGGAATGCTGAGAGTAATCATTACTGATGGAGGATCTCATTTTAAAAATGCAACAGTTGCAAGATTGGCGGAAAAACATAATATAATAAATAAAATTGCAACTTCTTATCATCCTCAAATAGTGGTTTAGCGGAAGTATCTAATCGTGAAATTAAGAAAATTTTGGAGAAGAGTATTAATCCTAACAAAATGGATTGGTCTATTAGATTAGATATTGCATTATGAACATATAGGACAGCTTATAAGACACTTATAAGAATGTCCCCATATAGATTAATTTTTGGAAAGACTTGCCACTTGCCAGTTGAATTAGAACATAAAGCTTATTGGATGATAAAAGAATTTAATTTCAATTTCAAATAAGCTGGTGAGAAAATATTTTTGCAATTGAATGAGCTTGAGGAAATTAGGAATGAATCTTATGATAATGCGATGATTTATAAGAATGGCATGATCGAAAGAAAGTAAAAAGAGAATTTGAACATGGATAGGAAGTTTTATTATATAATTCAAGATTAAAATTATTTCCTAGAAAATTGAAGTCTAGGTGGAAAGTGTCATTCAGAGTTATAAAATTCTATACCTATGTAGCAGTCAATATTGAAGATACTAAGACTAGAAAAATATTTAAAGTAAATGGGCACAGATTGAAACCTTATTTTGATGGTCATATACAAAATTTTAAAGACACTATCATGTTGGATCACCCAAAATGAGGCTGGGAATGTCGAGCTGACGATATTAAACCAAGCTCTTTGTGGAAAGCAAACCATATGTATCATTGGTTACTTTGATTTTTGAGTTTTTGTTTAAAATTTTATATATATGTTTATGTTTTATCTCTTTATGTAATTTATGTATTTAAGAAAAATGTTTTGATCCATCTTTGTTTGTCTAATGTTGTGAAAAGAATGAGAATTTATTTGATAAAAATCGAAACGGCAAAATTTTGGAACTGGTGCATGATGCGCCGATTTCCAGAGAGCTGGCGCATGATGCGCCAGATCGACACATGATGCGCCAAAGAGACGAAAATGATTAAGTCAAATGAGGGTTTTTGGCGAGGATACCTTCATATAACTTCTAAAAACTGACTCGAAGACAAATTTTTAAGGAGGAAAATGAGGGAAGAGTCACCACTTTTCAATTGGAATAGCTTCCTACTCTAGAAACTCTGCTAGATTTGGAATTTTCAACCGAAGAAAGTTCATCAGTTTCGATGCACAGAAGTTGCATGATCAATTTATAGTGAAGAAGAGGCTTATCAAAGAGAGGGGATTTGTGCATCGAGGATTCAACACACAGAATACTCAAGTCGAAGAAGTTATTGCGCAGAGGCATTTGGAAGTGCTTTGCTACATTACTGTCACCGTAGTTGTCCTTGTGGTGAAAGAATTTTATGCAAATCTTCAAGGGATCAACCAAGGAATGATCTATGTGCGAGGCAAGTTTGTGCAGTTCACTCCTACGAGAATCAATGAAATGTTTATGATCGAGAATGTGTCTGTCTGCCATTATGCAAATTTTAGCCCTACAAGAGACAACATGAATGAACTCTACCGTTACCTTAGGAATGAAAATGCTAATTGGGAATCCCAAGATGATGGGAATGTGAGTTTTTCTTTAGCATTATTAAATCCTACTTCAAAGGCATGACATTTCTTCATTTCCTCGAAATTACTTCCTACTATGAAATTAGTAAGGTTACGAAGGAGAGTGTTATTTTGAATTACTGTATTCAAACTGGAAAACCTGTTGATATTAGAGCCATAATTGCGAAATCTATTTTAGGTTTGATAGTGAATGGATCTGCAACCAGATTGGGACAACCATCTACTAATTTCCAACATTACATTCAATCGCAAGTACCTTATGAAATTTAGGAGAAAGTATTACTACCTTGTAAGTCGATGGATCCTGAAGTCTACTGCAGTTGCATTGGAATGGAAGATGAAAATGTTATGGATGTATTAATGGATCAAGGATCTCAGAATTCATTGCCTATTCAACCCTACTACAACTCGAGTGCACTTTCAAAGAGAATTAAAAAGATTGAGAGAGAGATGTATAATCTTATGCATGCAATTGAGAATATTTCGAAAATGCTGGATCACCTGGATTGGAGACTTAAGGAACATTTTGGACATATCGGGCGTATTGAAGATGGTTTGGTATGTATGTTCAAGAAGCATGCATTGATTGAGGAAGAAAATGCAACTGATGAATTTCCATTTAGACCCTTCTACAATCTGTATGTGTACTACCAGTCTATGGGAGATCTCCAGGAGAACGAGAGTGACAAAGAGGAGTGAAGCTAAATTAAGCACAAAAGGTTTTGTCTAGTATTATTTGTTATAGTTTGTTATGTTGGATTGCTTTACTTTAAGTTTTTGCACAATCTATGCTATTTGCTTTGAAGTTCGATATTTAGATTTCAGTGTTTAGGATGTTGGTTTGTTTTAAAACACCGAATTTGTTGTGTGTTGGCTTGAAAAATGTTAGTTTGTCATAACTCAGATTTTGTATATAAATATGATTTTTGCGTTGTTTGTGAAAATTTGGTGTCAGTTTGATGTTAATTATGCTTAGAAAGGTTTAGTAGAGTCAAATACAGGTTGATGTAAAATAGTATGGAGTATATTTCCACAAAAATCGAAATCGGGCAAAAATACGCTCTGGCGCATGATGCGCCAACTTATAGAGCCTTGGCGCATGATGCACCAATAGTCTGAACACACTATATTGCCTAGAAAACTGCAAAATCACAAGGACAACCTCCATGCCTCTTGAGCCATCTTCTACCTCAAAACTTTGGTCTAGGGCATCACATTGCGGGCTAAAGAGCAGGATTTGGAGGACAAAAACCATAAATTTCATTTTCTCTTGGTAAGAGCTTCACTTTAATTTTGAAATTTTTTATTTTCACCATGGATTTTGGGAGATCCGAAAAATGAGACTTCTTATGAAAGTTCTTGAAGAAAACTCATGATGAAAATTTTCTTACCAAATAATCTTGCTTAGGGAGTTAGATTTTTGATTTAGTAATTTATCTGGAATTTATTTGGATTTTCATAGAACTTTCAATGGCTCCCTGACTTAAGCGAGGAAGACCTTCTGATGACTTTGATGCTCGACAATTTTTTGTTTCAAAGCCCAAAACAGTTACAATACCTTATTTGAGAACAAAAGAATGATCTAGGAATGGGCATTTGCAAACACGGGAGGCGAGGTCGAGAGGTTGATTTGCGCCAGAAATTGGGAGTGATTCTGCTACTTCATTGTTGTGGCGATCGTCCTTATGGTCTGGAAGTTTTATGCAAACTTGAGATTCACTGCAGGAGATCAAATTTTGGTGATAGGTACGCAAGTAGAATTTACCTCTGAAAGGATCAATGCATTTTATGGGCTTAGAAATGTCTTCCCACTTTTTTAATTACCGATTCATCACTGGAAGAAGTTATTGCCTTTTTGACTGATGGAAGATGAGAGTGGAAAATAAAGAATAATAAGATAGTTAAATTCTCTGCTTCTATGTTAACTATTCAGTAAAAAATGAGACATCATTTCATCTCTGTCAGACTTTTACCTACAAATCATCTTGCTGATGTTACAAAGGATCGAGCTGTGTTGAATTATTCCATTCAGAACATGAAGGCAATAGATGTTGGTGCACTTATAGTTCATAATGCTCGAACTATTGTTGGTAGTTCTAATGCTGGAGGTTTGGGATATCCTGCCCTGATTTTCACTCTATGTGAATAATCAGGAGTTGAATCCATTAGAAAAGAAGAGAGGTTACAACATCATAATCTAATTCAGAAGCACATGATTCAAAGGGTAGAATCATTTGTTGAGTCTATAAGTGGAAGAATGGATAGGCCCTCTACATCTGCTATAAGGGCATCTAATTTTAGTGCTGCATCGTCGAAAGGTGTTATGGATCAGCTTATGATTCAACAATATGATATTATTAATATACAGACTCAGTTGGGAGAGATAGATGCAAGGAATGCATATAATGATGAATATCAACAGAGAAGATTTCATCATGATATAAATTTTCAAAATGTTATGGTTAGGCACTTTGTGGGTGAACCTAACGTGAACTTTTCTATTTTCCTCAGCTTTGTTCCCTATGCTCACATTCATGATGAAAATGAAGAAGCAAGGGAAGAAGAAGAAGAAGATGATGATGATGTAGTAGAAGGATATAAAGATTGATATTTTATGAGTCTTTCTTAGTTATTTTTGATGTGTTTATGTTTGTATTAGGATGTACTTTTATTTGGAAAACTTGTTGTAGTAACAAAACTTTATTATGTTGTGTTGTGAGCTTGTAGTTTGTAATAGTAATTGTAGACTTTCACTTTTTCTACATTTTTAGTATTTTCCGTTTTTATTTTTTTAGTTTTTGTATTTAAGTGTTTAATTTCCAGCAAGTTCTTTAGAATAAATTATGTTTTATTTAATGCTTTAAAGCATGCATGTAGTCTTACAGTTAGTACCTACAGTATACCAGAACCAATTTCATGTTCAGAAATCCTCTACAGGTTAGTTTTTATTTTTATGCATTTACCGTTTTCTTTCACCAACTAAAATTTTGTACTAAAATGTTTTTAAAAACAATTAAAAATTTAAGTTTTGGGGAAAAGAAAAATTTCTTTTGAAATGGGGAAAACTAATTTGTCCTTAAGTAACTCTATTTTTCAAAATGTATTTAACATGACCTTGAATATAAAGATTTAACTTTAAATGACTATACTTATGTTTATAAATATTATAGTAAATTTAGGTAAAGATTTTTAATAATGAAGGTCAATTCTAAAGTTAAAGATATTTGGTATGATAGGATAAGATTATGTTTTTCTATTTTAAGGGAAAATTGTATTTTTAAAGTGTTAAGAATTTTAGAGTTTCATGTAAGAAAAAAGGAATGAGACTTTATGAAAAATCATATGCTAGTATAACTTTATTAAGTAAGAATTGGAGTGGGGTTTTGACTTTAAAAAGAGGATGACAAAGCTCAAAATTATTAAAGGCTATCCAGATAAAATATTCCTCACCAGAAAAAAGAAAAAAGAAAAAGAAAGGATTAAAAAGATCCTAAAAGAAAAAAAATAAGAAGAAAAAGAAAAGAAAAGAAAAGAAAAAAATAGGTGAGGAGAAGCTTGAGGAGATGCCTAATAAAAAATTGGCTTCACTTGAATCAACTTAAGGAAGGAGCTTTATTATACTTTCTAAACCTGTATTGCAGTATTAGTAGCATTTCTAGTGAAGTTTTTTATGAAGTTCTTTTTCATATGAATGTTCTAAATGTCCTTAGCATGATAAATTGCAATTCTTCTTGAAAAGAATATAGATTCAAAACTCTTAAATTTGATTACCAGATATTTCTAAATTTGGAGTTTGAACCTAAGTTATTAAATATTTTTCTTAAATCTTATTATTCTATTCATTGAACTAAAGTATAGAAGCGATAAGTTAATCTTTATCCTAAGAACATATGCTTTTATGTAATAAAAGTTTCACTTGAGGACAAGTAACATTTAAGTTTGGGAGATTTTGATCCACAAAAATAATTACTATTTTAAGTACCCTTTTTATGTCTATTTTTGGTGATATTGCATTTTCAAGAAGGGTATTTTTGTGTTTTTGTTGCAAGTATTTCATTTTTAGTCATTTGGAACAAAAATGGCAAAAAGAGTGAAATTTGGAATAAAAACAGCCGATTTTGGGGTTTGGCGCATGATGCGCCAAAATCCAGAGCGTTGGCTCATGAAGCGCCAGACGTGACTTTTTCAAATTAAGGCAATTTGAGACAAATTTTGCATTAAAATTTCAAATGGACGCTTGTTCTCAACACCCCATGGAGTGATTCAATGCATGTACACAATTTGGAAGGTTCCAATTTGATGGGATTTGACTCTTAGATCAAGGAGGCACATCTTTTGAAATTCAAAGTTTTGACTTTTGAATTTTGGAGGGAATTGAGATTCTTTTGAGAAGAGAGAACCAGCCAATAAAAGAAAACCTCTAGAGAGACTTCTAAGAGAGAGAGAGGCATGAGTTAGAGAGAGAAAGGAGGAGATTTTCTTCTAGGGTTGTAAGAGGAGAGGGAAAGTGAGAGATTTCTTCTTCATTACACTTCTAAGAGAGAATTGGGAGAGATTGTAAAGAGAGAAAGGCTTGGAGAGAACTTATATGGATTTGCTTGGGAAGGATTGTGAGATAAGTTGTATTTTTTAATTTCTTTTGTTTGTAAACTTGTTTTCATATATGAAATCCATGTTTTATCGTATCCTTCTCATGAATTCTGAGTAGTCTTCTTTATCTTTCTCCCTACTTTGAAGAAATGATTTTGTGAAGAATTGATTCTATTTTCTACGGTTTTAAATGTCAATACTTTGTGATGATTTGAACTCCGCTCTTCGTTTACTTTTCGATCCGACCAATTAAATTTTTAAAATGTGTTGAGAATTATATGTTCTGAAAAGGGGATACGATTTCTACAACAAAGGGAGAATCACATTTGATTTCATGGGAGAGTATTTCATTCATGAGATTGGGTGCAAATAAATAGGAAAATATAATTTGATGGAAGTAGAATTGGAAGATTTTAAGGTGACAGATTAAAATCCCCAATTTGGTTCGGTTGATTGGAAACTAATGCGAGCATGTTAGCCCTCAAGGGAGGGAGTAGTGGGAGCTTTGGAGTGATAGCCGAAATCCTCCCAGCCTAATCACAGAATTAGGGACCAAACTCTGGATTAATCAATGTGCTTTATAGCGCTCAGAAGAGGGTAGAGAATAGGAATTCTCCTATTTGGCACAAAATAATTTCTAAATATATTTTACAAATGATTTCAATTTCTTCACAAGCCATATTTTCATTGTAAAGGGGAAGGATGTTTTCTCATACTTAAACATTTTGTCAACAAAAACCTTTATTTTATTTCAGCAATTTACTTTTGAAAGTTTAGTATTTAGTTAAATTTACTTGTTATAGTCGTTCATCTACATAGTTAGAAGCATTTCACTTAAGTAATTTAATTTTAAACGTAGCACTTCAATTTGTTTTTATATTATAATAGAATATAAATAACTAGATTATATAGATTTCTAGCTTCCCTGTGGGATCGATATCTAGGACTCCATTAGAGCCTTATATTACTTGAGTGATACATATACTTGCGTAGTATGTAAACGAAAATTGAGATTTTAAAGAGGTTTTTAAAGATAAATTATTTTCATAAAAATTATATTATATTTTCGGTTACATTGCATCATTATTATTAAGCTTAATAAATTCTCACCGCATCAGTGATCAAGTTTTTAGCGTCGTTGTAAAGTAAGAATTATAAGTGAGGAAAAAATTAAGAATATAATTGCCTACATCGGGTTGACATATAAAAGTTGGGATCAAAAGCCAAAGCATCATATTATTACAAATTATGTCATTTAGGTAGTAATGATCTACACATGGAATAATGTTGTTCTAGTAGTTGTTTCCCCCTTTAAGGTGAGATTTCTTAGAGAAAACTTGCAGCATGGATTTCAAGAGATTAAATTTTAGTTTGTTATAGCTTTGGTGAAGATATAAATAGGTTTTTCTTATGTGCATGGATGATGAATCTGAATTTTCCTAAAATGAATTTGATCCCCCGTAAAATGATAGATGATTTCAATATGTTTAATGTATGTATGTAATACTAGATTGTTTAATATAGTCATGGAAGAGAGGTTGTCATTGTGGAATTTTGTTAGCTGAATTTACTACCCTCTAGGCTTTGTAAGAAGATGTCTTAACAAATGACAATCTAATGTTAAAACTACTAACACCCTATTCTTGGCTTCAGTAGAGGATAGAGCCACCTTATTTTGTTTCTTCAACGTCCAAAAGATTTGAGTATTTCCTAGGAAGTGTCAGTTGCCAAATTAGAAGTTATCGGTTGTCGGACTGGATATCCCGGTGCCTGGTTTTGTTTAATATATGTGTATATATAATTTTGAAAAATAATATTTTAAGTTTGAAAACACAAGACCAAACCGATCTCATATCCTCAGTAGTTTAAATAAACAAGTCTAATATCGCAAGCAATGCATCCATCTTGAAGAATAGATACACTACTCATTGATAAGGCTCAATTAAATAAACTAAAGAATTTATGACATCTGTTTAAGTTTGCGAAAATATCATTTTTTTTATGTTGACAGACATGTTCCCTTATTTGATATAATTAATTAAAAAGGATTTATATTAAGTTGGGTTCTTAAAAGTTTCTTATAAGGGCAAGCCCTTATAGTTAATTACAACTTAGATAACCAAAGTCACCTAAGAAAACTCTCGATTAAGATCAGGGAATACTGTCTTCGAAGAATTCAAGGGGTAGGACTTTTTAAAAGATCAGACAAAGAGGTGTGAAATAGGAATGTCTCAAATTTGGAACATTTTATTTTAGAATCCAAAGGAAGAAAAATAGGCAATGTCACGGATCCCGAGGAGAACCTCTGTGACTTCCCAAGATATCCTATGGTTTAGCTTCAATTTCGAGAAGAAGAATTTTTTAAATGTTACTTCCTGCTAATTTTAATAATCAGGGCTTACATTTATGCGAGACGGTTGCACAAATAGCCCGGAAGATGTGAGGATTAAGGTTGTGACAAACGACAACCTCAAAATCCTAAAATAAGTTAGGGCTTATATAACACAACATGATTGTGCAAAAGCCTAAAGATGAGTTGAGGATTTATGTCACACTAGGTAGACAACCTTGAAATCCTATGGCTTGCTGTTTAATTCTAAGGAAAGATGTGTTGTTGTATATCCTCATGCTGTTGCAGATTTTTAGAAGGCTGCCCACGGAGTTAGCTCCAAGCTCCTCGACCAAGTAGCAATCCTTAAGTCTAAGGTTCAAAGGTTTAAATGACGAGTTAAAAGTTTAATCATTATAGGGGGCTTAAAGTTGATTATAGTGACACTGGTTAAAATCTCACGGTTCCCTCATTCTGATATAACTATTTTCTTTTGAATTTACTTAGCTTAAATGAGTTGTGAGGCTTATTTTAACTGGGGAGATCTCCTTAGCAACCGTAGGTTATCTCCTCTGAGGGACTCCCATAAATTCAAAATGATGTTTTATGTTTAGTGACATTTCATAGGATTTACGGTTACCTTTGAAACATTTTTTTTAGGTTTTAAAAATGTTGATTAATTTTTTGAAAAAGGTTTTGCTTTTTTTTTTTTTGCAAGTAAAGTAAAGTGCACAAACAAGCAGTTATAATATTTTGTAGCAAAAGTAAATTGCAGAAAGTAAAATTATAGAAATTAAATAACATTGTAAAAGCATACCTGTCATCTTCTCGGCATTTCTGCTGAATCGTTAGAACTTGCAACAAGTATATAATTTTGCAAGAAATTTAAATAAATTGCAAGAGTAGATGAAGGTGTAGTTTCTGAACCCTTAAATCATGACTCAGTAAAACACGAAAGATCTTAATGGATGATTTCTTAAAACAAAATATAACAAGTTCAATTTGTCCTTCAAAATGTCTAATAGATTCCAAAGTGCTCGAGAAATGACCCTGTGATGCGGGTAGATTTAGTGTGTAAATTTTGCAAATATTTTTTATTATTACAAAAATACACATGACAAATATAACAATAAATATGCAATATAATCCCAACAAAAATTCCCTTTATGAAAATAGTTTATCTTTAAAAATTTCTCCCACAGGGCATTTGGAGAAATCTATAAGTAAATTCTTAAAATTATTTTATGATTTAAAAATTCAAAAAATAAAAGTAAATTGCGAAGTTTGAATATTAACTACTAAGGTGAATGTTATATAAAATGCAGTTGACATACAAAATTAACTAGCTAAAAACTAAACTTTCAAAAGTAAAATTACAAAAACTGAATAAAGTTTTGTTGACGGAAGATTTAAATTAAAGAAAGCATCTTTCCCCTTTACAATGAGTATATGGATTGTGAATAAATGAGAATCATTTGAAAATATATATATAATATGTTTTGTGCTAGATAGGAGTAATCTTATTCTTTACCCTCTTCTGAGTGTTATAAAGAACATTGTTTAATCAAGAGTTTTGTCCCTAATTCTGTGGTTAGGCTAGGAGGATATCGGTTGCCACTCTAGAGCTCCCACTACTCCTTCCCCTGAAGGCTAACAATCTCACATTAGTTTCCAATCAACTGGGCCAAATTGTGGATTTTAATTTTTCACCTTAAAATCTCCAATTTTGCATCCAACAAAATATATTTCCCTATTTATTTGCACTCAATTCCATGAATGACATACTCTCCCATGAAATCAAATGTGATTCTCCCCCTATTGTAGAAATCATATCCCTTTTTAGAACATATGTTTCTCAACATGGTTTAACATTTCAATTGGCTAGATCGAAAAGTAAACAAAGATCGGAGTTCAAATCATCACAATTTATTAACATTTAAAACCATAGAAAAAAATCAATTCTTCACAAAATCATATCACAAAGTAGAGAGAAGTATAAAAAAGACTACACAGAATTCATGAGAAGGATATGACAAAACTCAGATTTCATATATAAAAACAAGTTTACAAAGAAAAAGAAATAAAAGACACAACTTATCTTACAATCCTTCCCAATAAAATCCCTAGAAGTTCTCTCCAAGTCATCCTCTCTTTACAAGCACACTCAATTCTCTCTTAGAAGTGTAATGAAGAAGAAATCTCTCACATTACCTCTCCTCTTACAACCCTAGAAGAACATCTCTTCTTCTCTTCTCCTTGCCTTTCACGCCACCCCCACTTTCTCTCCTTTTCATCCCCCGTAAACTCCTTAAAGTCTTCCTTTTTTTATTTTGGGCTGCCTCCATTCAAATAGAATTCAAATTTTCCTCCAAAATTCCCTCCAAAAGTCAATTCTTTTAAATTAAGAAGATGTGTCATTTGATCCAAGAAACCTATCCCTTCATAGAATAACTTTCCAAAGTGTCTAGATGTATTGAATTACTGCAATGGGTGTGTAAAATAAGTGTCCCTTTGAAAATTTGCATAAAATTTGTCTCAAACCGCCTTAATCAGCAAAAAGTCATCTCTAGCGCATCATGCACTAGTTCTCTAGATTTTGGTGCATCATGCACTAGTTTGGTGTATCAACGCCATAATCCCAAAATTTGTTGTTTTGGCTCCAAATTTCGTCCTTTTTGTCATTTTTGCTCCAATGCCTAAAAATGATATACCTGCAGTAAAAACATGAAAATACCCTTCTTTAAAGTGTAACATCACCAAAAATAAGCATAAAAAAGGTACTTAAAATAGTATATTATTTCGGTATATCAAAATCCCCTAAACTTAAATATTAATTGTCCTCAAGTGACACTTTTACTACATAAAAATATGACTTAGGATAGAGATTTACTTATAACTTCTATACTTTAATTTAATAATTAGAATAGCAAAATTTAAAAAAAAAAGCTTTAATAACTTAGATTCAAACTCTAAGTCTAGGAATACTTAGTAATCAAATTTACAATTTTTGAATCTCTATTTATTTCAAGAAGAGTTGTAATTTGTCATATTAAGGACATTTAGAACATTCATGTGAAAAAGAACTCCATGAAGACATTACTAGGAATGCTACTAAAACTCCAATACAAGTTTAGAAAATGTAATAAAGCTCCTTCCTTAAGTTGATTCAAGTGAAGTCAATTTTATATTAGGCTTCTCCTCAAGCTTCTCCTCACTTAATTTTCTTTTCTTTTCTTTTCTTTTCCTTTTTTTTCTTCTTTTTTTTTCTTTTAGGATTTTTTCAATCCTTTCTTTTCTTTTTCTTCTTTTTTCTTTTCAAGTGAGGATTATTATATCTGGATAGCCTTTAATAACTTTGAACTTCATTATCCTCTTCTTAAAGTTAAAACTCCATACCTTTCTTCACTTTATAAATTCATATTAGTTTATGATTTTTCATAAAGTCTCATTCTTTTCTTCTTACATGAAACTCTAAAATTCTTAATACTTCAAAAATACAATTTTTACTTTAAATAGAAAAGCATAGTCTTATCCTATCATACCAAATATCTTTAACTTTAGAATTGACATTCATTATTAAAAAAATTTTACATAAATTTATCATAATATTTATAAACATAAGTATAGTCATTTAAAGTTAAATCTTAATATCCCCAGGTCATGTTAGTTTTTTTTTTTAAATAATAGTTAATTGAGGAAAAATAAAATTTAGTTTACTTCTTTTCAAAAGAAATTTTTCTTCCCCCTAAACTTAAGCTTTTAACTAATTTTAAAAATATTTTTGTATAGAATTTAGTAGATGAAAAAAATAGTAAATGCATGAAAATAAAAACAAACCTATAGAGGATTTTTGATTATGAAACTGGGCTCTAATATAGTGCAGATACTAAATTTAAAAACATAGGCTTTAAAGCATTAAATGAAACATAATATATTCTAAAGAACTTGCTGATAATTAAAAATAGAAATATAAAAACTAAAAAATAAAATTGAAAATACTAAAAATGCAGAAACAGTAAAAGTCTGCAGTTACTATTACAATTATGTCCACAACATAACATGAAAGTTTTTACTACAACAATTTCCAAATGAAAATACAACACATTTCAATCACAAATAACAAGCAAACACAAAAATAAACTACACTAGACTTATAAAAATATCAGTCTTCATCTCCTTCCTCATCATCATCATCATCATCATCTTCTTCTTCTTCTTCTTCCTCATCTTCATCCTGAATAGAGCATAGGGTGTGAAACTGGGGCAAGGAGGAAATTCCACATTGGGCTCTCCCCTAAGATGTCTCCCCATAGCATTCTCAAAATTATATCATGCTAAACTCTCATCTATTGATTTCATCATTATAAACATTTCTTGCTCCAATCTCTTCCAACTGACTATAAATATTAATTATGTTCATTTTTGAATCATGAGTTGGTCCATAATGTTTTCTAATGATGTAGGGTGAGAAGTAGATGCCCCTGCAGTTGATGTAGAGGGTATATTCCTTTTTCCCCCTCTAGATTCAACAAATTATTCAGCTCTCTGAATCATATGCCTCCTAATAGGATTCTATAGTTGTAATCTTTCTTTGTTTCTACGGGACTCTACTTCTGATTGCTCACATAAAGTGAAAATTAGAGTAGGGTATCCCAAACCACCAGCTATAGAACTACCAGCTATGCTTCGAGCATGATGAACTATGAGTGCACCAACATCTATTACTTTCATGTTCTGAATGCAATAGTTCAACACCGCTCTATGTTTTGTAACATCGGTAAGATGATTCATTGACAATAATCTAACAGAAATAAAGTAATGCCATACCTTTGACTGGCTAGTCAACATGGAAGCGAGGAAGTTAACTATCTTATTATTCTTAATCATCCACTCTCCTCTTCCATCAGTCAAAAGGGTAAGCACTTCATCCATCAATGAATCAGTCACCACGAATGCAGCGTATTCATCAAAAAATACATTCCTTAGACCATAAAAAACATTGATCCGATCAGTAGTAATTGGACTTGTTTACCTCTAACTAGTATGTGGTCACTAGTAGTGAACCTCAGGCTAGCGTGGAACTCCTGAATCATGGGGACAATTGCTACTGCAGTGAAGTAGTATAATCTTTCCCAATTTCTGGCAAGGATCAACCTTTTGATCTCACCGCCCAGGTTTGCAAATGCTCGTTCTTGGATCAATCTTCTGGTCTTCATTTGAGTATTGTAACTATGTTGGGCCTTAAAGTTAACAAATATTCGTGAATCAAAATCTTCGGACGACCTTCCTCTATTAACTCGGGGAGCCATTGGAAATTCTACGAAAACCCAAATAAATTCAAACAAATTACTAACTCAAAAATCTAATTCCTCAAGCAAGATTATTTGGTAAGAAACTTTTCACCATGAGTTTTCTTCAAGTTTTTTCATCAAAAATCCTAAATTTTGGATCTTCCATAATGTAGGAAAAATTCAGGGTGAAAATAAAAAATTTCTAAGTTAAATTGAAGCTCTTACTAAGATAAGATGAAATCTATGAGTTTTGGCCTCCAAAATCTTCTCTACCATCCTCAATAAGAAGCCCTAGGTCAAGGTTTAGAGGTAGGATACAACCCAAGCTGTAAAAATGGAGCTTGTCCATGCGATTTTGTGGTTTTTTAAGTGAGTTGGCGTCTTCGGGTCTTTGGCGCATCATTGTTGACCTCTTTTTGGGTTGAGGTTTAGTTCTTCCTCTTTAGTAGCCTAGGGTCTAGCCATAGGACTTTTCTTGTTGACTATTCCTAGAAAACTAGTCATGGAACCCTCACCATTAGATATTCTCCCCTTCTCTTCTCAACTTGAAGTTCCACATATTGGTCCTAACCTCTAAGTACTTAGTAGGTGGGGTCACTATGGGGGAAACTCAAGATGAGTCACCCTTAGGATTGTTTGACCTTAAGGTTAACCCTAGGTGTTGGTCTGGAGCTAAGGAATTCACTACACTCATCTACACTCACAATCACTCACCAACCTGAACTCAAATTTCTAACCTAGACCCCTTAATCTTTTGGGATACTCATGTAGATGGTCCCCTAAACCTACTAGCCCTAGGGCTATGGTTTAGCTAANAATTGACCATTTACAATAATCAATTTGGACTTAGCCCAAGGCTAACCCAAGCTAGACCCAAGCCTNAATTCCATAAATTCCAATAAAATCCCAATAAATCCCTAATATTTCTAATTTCATTTCTTTCAACTACCACATGACCCAATTTGGCCAATTTGACCATATTTAACCAAAATCCCCAAATTGCCATTTAAGGGTCCAAATTTCCCCAAATTCAACTCAAATGTCCATCAATTTGATCTCAATTAACCAGATTCAAATTTCCCCAAATCCAACTCAAATGAATCTCAATTGACCCAAATTCCAATCCCAAACTCAAAATAACTTTTTATATGACCAAATTAAACCAAATCCAAGCTCAATTTGTCCATGATTTGAGCCCAATTTTGATTTGGGTCAAAACCCCAATTTTGATCATGTGACTTAATCTCACCAAATTGAACCCATAGCCTAGTCAATTGGCCTCAATTAATGTTGCAAAATCTTTATAACATTCCTATCCATCAAAATCAACCATTAATTGGCCTTGGTGAAGCCTCAAATCCATTTGATTTTGGCCTAAATCTAAAATTCCCAAATTTAGCCCCAAATTGGCTAAGTCCCCAAATTTCACCCAATTGATTGCCTTAACCTCCAAATTGGCATCCAATTCATGTTGGAAACTCTTCATGAGGTCCCTATTGACCATTTACAGCAATCAATTTGGACTTAGCCCAAGGCTAACCCAAGCTAGACCCATGTCTAACCCAACATGACCAAATTGATTAAAGTTCAAAATTCCTTCAAATTGACCTTTCAATTGAACTCAAAACCATTTCCACCCTTCACCAAAAATCTTCACAACAATCATCTACACAATTTTGATCAATCAATTGAGCCAATTGACATGGCTAACCTAGCCCAAACCCAAGTTTTGGTCATTTGCACCCACTTGGACCCATACACTAAATGTGACCTAACCACCTTAAAGTCACCAAATTAACTCCACCACAGCCATTAGTTGGACTTAGTGACCAGTACAAACACCATGAAACCACCTAAATCAAGCCATGGACCAAAGTTCCCCCAAATTAAGGGATCTTATTTCTAAAAATGCACATGCTTAAGATATCTTTCACAAATACAAGTACATTTGCATTAAATTGCTGAGATGGATTCCTCTAGGTTCCTTGAGCTCCTAGCCACCTCCCCCTGGCCGGCCGGCCGGCCTAGTGGCCGGAAAAGACCAAAACTGAGAGCCAACCCCATGGCACCTCACCCAAATCAAACCTATAGGCCAGCTCATCCAAATCAAACTATGGAGCTCCTCTGCCCTCCACCTAAGCACCATAATGCACCCAAACTTATTCTGAGAGCCACCCCATGGCCATTTTTATAAAAACTAACCTCCCACGGCCATGAGAGGTGTGCTGAAATTTCCTTAGAGAGGTCTCTCCAAACTTAACACAGAGCTTCCGTAAGATCCCCTCAGTGCATTCCAGCCATTTTCCCTCACCCATCCCATTGCCGAAGCTCAATTTTGAGCTTTAAACCCTGCCGGAAACCAGAACAGAGCCCAATACACCTCCACACTCCACCAAACTTTAATTGCTTGTGCCCAAACCTTCACAAGAGTGAAAGAATCCAAAGCCCCATCAAATCCCCCTTCCACAGAGCCTCACCATAGCTCTAGACCAACACCCAAATCCGGTCGTGATCGAATTCATTCCTAGGCCTTACACCAAGACCAGGGACTTAATCCCTAGCCTCCTTGGACCCCAACAAACGTGCCGACCACCTCTGAAAGAAGCCTCCCTTCTCAAAGTAAAGGTATAAAACTCCTCCTCCTCCCGAGCTTATTTTGATTCTCTATTTACTTAAGCTTGATTTCATGGCATCTTAACCATATGGATATGTTCGTCTCACTTAGACGTTCTCCATTTACATAAGCTTGATTTCATGGCATCTTAACCGTATGGATGTGTTCGTCTCACTTAGACGAGTCCATTGATCAAACCCAAAGTGATTTGGTTTAGTCTAATCGGAGATCTTAAGGTTTTATTGTGGACGAGCACAGGATCATTCTATCGGGGGCGATGACGGGGAGCCGTCCGATCAAGCGTGTATTAAATGGACGGAGGAGATCGAGCCGGACAGCGCTTCGAGACATAAACAGCGGGCCGAGTCACCAAGCTACGTGGACGGCGGCATCCAACCAGAGCGCGCCACACATGCCTTTGGAGGCGTCGTAGTTTGAGGTGGCACGCACTGTTTAAATAGATAAATAGGGCTTTTTCCTATTTATTTAAATACCCCTAAATTAGAAAATCCATAACTTTGTGTAGACAAATCACAAAAAGAAAATAAAAATACCCTTTTGCTCAGTGAATAGAGGAGAATAATGTGGAATAATTTTCAAGTCCATTTGATGCATAAAATGTTTTTAATTAATTAAATACTATTTGGAATCATTTGATCCTCCATGCATATTGACACATCACCTTGGCTTGAAGTTTTGACGTGATGTAGCCTCTCTAAGGGGGAACATTCTCTGATTTTTCCAAAGTCAGATGAGGTTCCTATATAGAGATCCATATTTTTTCAAGTTATTTCACACCATTTCTTTAAAATAATCATGGAAACTAGCATACTGGTTATTAAATCCCAAGAAAATTTTGAAAGGTCCATCATGACCAGAGAAACCCTTAAAAATAATTTCATGGGTCAACTCATTTAAAACATCCTTAAATTTTCCAAATACTAAATCACTAAAATAATTAATTTTGAAAAATATAAACATTTAATTGACTTGATTCCTGATCTCCACTGTGATTTATGATCCAGAGAACTCATCATAAAAGTTTCAAAATATTTTGAGGTCAATTTGATAACTTAAATTGATTTTTAAAGATAAATACCACTCTTAACACTTAAATGATTTTTTAAAAATCAAAATATAACTCAAAAAATCAATAACTTAAATTGATTTTTAAAGACAAATACCACTCTTAACATTTAAATGATTTTTAAAAATCATATCTCCGCTGTGATTTATGATCCAGAGAACTCATCATAAAAATTTTAAAATATTTTGAGTTCATTTGACCAGAGAACTCATCATAAAAATTTCAAATTATTTTGAGTTCATTTGACAACTTAACTTGATTTTTAAAGATAGTCATCAAAGTTTCAAAATATTTTGAGTTCATTTAATAACTTAAATTGATTTTTAAAGATAAATTTATGATCTAGAGAACTCACTATAAAAAGTTCAAAATATTTTGAGTTCATTTGATAACTTAAGTTGATTTTTAAAGATAAATATCCACTCTTAACACTTGAATGATTTTTTAAAAATCAAAATATAACTCAAAAAATTATGAAACTTAGTTTCTTGACACTTAAATGATTTTTAAAAATCAAAATATAACTAAAAAAATTATGAAACTTAGTTTTTTGAGTTCACACTTGAATGATTTTTAAAAATCAAACTATAACTCAAAAAATTATGAAACTTAGTTTTTTGAGTTCTCTGTGAATGATTTTTATGAAAATCAAGATTTAACTCAAAAAATTATGAAACTTAATTTTTTGAGTTCTTTGTAATCAGGGGTATTTTCTAAAAATAAAATGATATTTAAGATAAAAATTTGATTTTTAGCCTATTTTGAAATATTTAATAATTTAAAATTCATAAAAATCACAAAAATAATAAAACTCATGGAAATGTTCTAAATTGCTTCCTAAATTCATAAAAATCATAAAAATAATAAAACTCATGGAAATGTTCTAAATTGTTTCCTAACCACCAAGGAATAATTAGAATACTTTCTTGATTTTCTAAATAAAGATATTGAATTTCAAAGCTTAAAAATAATTTTTTAAAAAGGCTAAAAATGAGTTTTCACTAAAACAATTCCAATAAATCAAGGAAAAATCAGAAAAATATAAAATTTGCTCCTCTATGGTCTCTGACCTGAAGGAGATTTTTTAAAAATACAAAACTTAATTTTCACCACTTAAAATTATTTTAATTTTATTAAATAACCCAGAATTTAAAATAATTCTAATAAATCACAGAGAATTCAAAAAATTATGAAATTTGTTCCAAAGGCTTCTCTGGTCTAGGTCTATCTCCAGTAAAAATTTCAAGGGATTATAATTTACCTTGGTCAAGTTAGGAATTTTCTTTAAAAAATCATATCTTTGCCTTAAAATCACATTTTCTCCTCTGATGTCTTAATTGACCCATGAACGAGGTATAATAAAAATTTCAAATTCATTTGAATTTAATTTGATAAATTATGAAGTGTTAAAGCCTTAGGGGCAAATGTATAATTTTGAAGATTTTGCCTTAATTAACATTTAGGCTTAATTCAAGAAGGAAAAAAGGGTAATCTCTAATCTTAATCAATTTATTTGATGTTTGAAATACAAAGGGGTTAATTGGTAAAAATCAATCTCACTTTCTTAATTAAGATTAATAAATTTCTAAATTATTAAAATTTGGAAGTTTATTGTTAATTGGTAGAAACTAATTGCACTTTCTTAATTAAGATTAATAAATTTCTAAATTATTAAAATTTGGAAGTTTATTATCACTTTCTTAATTAAGATTAATAAATTTCTAAATTTTGCACTTTCTTAATTAAGATTAATAAATTTCTAATTTATTAAAATTTGGAAGTTTATTAAAATTGTGATCCTGGACTTAAGGGTATGACTTTTGGAGTTAATAATTAATCAATTTAAAACCCCTATGTTGACTTTCAAATAAAATTCAAATCATGAATCATGACTACTTAAAACTTAACCCTCTAATTAAGACACTCACCTAGGTCTTATGGGTATAGTGGTGACTTAAGTTAAATAAAAAATTGACTAAATGAGGATTAGAGACATAAATATAAACAAAGTCAAACATTCTTGAAACACTACTAAGACCAATTAGGATTAAAATTTGGCTAGGTGTTCAAATTACACTAACTTGCCCCTTTAAGGGTCTTCACCCACATAATACTTAAATTGAATGACAAATGATAATTACCCCTTTCTTAGGGATAATTGAGACATCAATGTTCACTGAGCATTAAGGATATTTACAGGACGAACCATTAAGCAACATTATAAGTTTAAATGGACTCGAGGCTTTTCACTAGTTGATGAGAGGGAGACATGGACCTGCTTCCCTCTCCTAACTTGTTGGATACCTCAGGGGCCTATTAAACTTAACATTTTTTTCGCTTAATGGAATCATCCTTAAACTTTTTAAGGACTCACTAAGATATGACATAGTGTTAGGAAAATTACCAAAATTTTACCTTTCCTACTCTTTATAAACTGCTTTAACATGCATTTCAAGTTTCAGGTGGTGGAACGAGAAGTCTCGCCAGGTACGCTTTTACAGTTTATAGTATCGTTTTTCTCCTGCCTTTTCCTTACATGTTTCATGCTTGCGTTTACCTACATAAACTTGCATGTTAACCATTAACAAAACCTAAACTAAAATTAACCAAGATAAATTCACCGCCAGAACATTCAAAATATAAAACAACTCAAAATTTAATCACAAACATCACGCAAAACCACAACTTCAACTAAATTAAGATGTCTCTATCGGATGATCGGGAATCTCTCGGAGGGGAAACCTACGGTTGCTAACGAGGCTTCCCACGGTTTAAATGAAATTATGGAGCTGATTAAGTTGGGTTTAGTAAGTTCATTTGGACTGAGTGAATCCCACAACTTCAACTAAATTAAGATGTCTCTATCGGATGATCGGGAATCCCTCGGAGGAGGTAGAGGCTTCTCACGATTTAAATGAAATTATGGAACTCATTAAGTTGGGTTTAGTAAGTTTACGGTTGCTAACGAGGCTTCCCACGGTTTAAATGAAATTATGGAACTCATTAAGTTGGGGTAAATTGCAACTAAATTAAGATGTCTCTATCAGATGATCGGGAATCCCTCGGAGGAGGTAACCTTGGTTGCTAACGAGGCTTCCCACAGTTTAAATGAAATTATGGAACTCATTAAGTTGGGTTTCATAAGTTGCTAACGAGGCTTCCCAAGGTTTAAATGAAATTATGGAACTCATTAAGTTGAGTTTAGTACTGCTAACGAGGCTTTCCACGGTTTAAATGAATTTATGGAACTCATTAAGTTGGGTTTGATAAGTTCATTTAGACTAAGTGAATCCAATAGAAAATANCAACTAAACAAAGATGTCTCTATAAGATGATCGGGAATCCCTCAGAGGAGGTAACCTACGGTTGCTAACGAGGCTTTCCACAGTTTAAATGAAACTATAGACCTCATTAAGTTGGGTTTGATAAGTTCATTTAGACTAAGTGAATCCAATAGAAAATAATGATGCCGGAACGAGGGTACCGTAGGATCGTAACCGGTGTCACTCTAATCAACTTTAATATGCCCTCATAAAATTTAAAGAACTTCAACCATAAACCGGTGTCGCTCTAATCAACTTTAATATGCCCTCATAAAATTTAAAGAACTTCAAACATATTGATATTATAACTTGACACACTAGATAACTCAAACTCATCGCGGCAGGAGCTTGGAGCTAGGCAAGTGGGCAGCACGACCATCTTCAACAACAAAACCTGTCTTTCCCAGCTAAACCAATCTTCTTCCTTAGACTTAAAAAACAAAGCCATAGGACCTTGAGGTTGCTTGCTTATGCAACGTAAATCCTCACCTTATCTTTAGGCCTTTGCATAGCCCTATATACAATATACTCTTAAATCATCTTAGGATTTTGAGGTTGTCGTTTGTCACGACCTAAATCCTCACATCTTCCAGGCTATACCGTCTTAGGATTCCGAGGTTGTCGTTTGTCACGACCTAAATCCTCACATCTTCCAGGCTATACATCTTAGGATTCCGAGGTTGTCGTTTATCATGACCTAAATCCTCACATCTTCCAGGCTATTTGTGTCTTAGGATTTTGAGGTTGTCGTTTGTCATGACCTAAAACCTCACATCTTCCAGGCTATTTGTGTGATCATTTCACACGAATGTAAGCCCTAACTAATAAAATTGGCAGGATGAAACACTTAAAATATTTCTCCTTAAAACTGAAGCCAAACATTAAGATAACTTAGGAATTCACCGGAGTTCTCCTCTGTATCCATGACATCCCCTAGTCTTTCTTCCTTTGGATTCTACAATAAAATGTTCCAAATTTGAACCAATCCCCTTTCACACCTCCCTCCTCCTTTGGATTCTACAATAAAATGTTCTAAATTTGAACCAATCCCCTTTCACACCTCTATGTCCGATCTCATTGAAAAGTCCTACCCTTTGAAACTCCTTGAAGATAGTATTTCCTGATTTTTATCGAGAGTCTTCTTAGGTGTCGATTTCGTTGAAGAGTCCTACCCTTTGAAATTCCTTGAAGATATTTTTTCTTGATTTTTATCGAGAGTGTGTTGAAGAGTTCCACCCTTTGAAATTCCTTGAAGATAATATTTCTTGATTTTTATCGGGAGTCTTCTTAAGTGATTGAAGAGTCCTACATTTTGAAATTCCTTGAAGATAATACTTCCTGATTTTTATCGAGAGTCTTCTTAGGTGACTTTGGTCATTTAGGATGTAATTAACTATAGGGGCTTGCCCTTATAGGAAGCA
>JXCR01136938.1:94598-108100 GCA_002079205.1 Phalaenopsis hybrid cultivar
TATATATATATATTGGGATACTATGCAAGTATATGTATCGTTATGAAGTAATATAGAACTTTTTGATTAAGACCTGAATATCAAACCTACAGGAAAATTATGCAATATGCTCTATTAAACAACAAACTTTCAATTTTAAAAAGACAATTACTTAAACTATAAATATTTTTGCAGTATTAAAATTCAAATCTTTTTGGTATTTTTGATATTTCGACAAAACAGTAACAATTTAAAAAGATAACTTGAGTTTATGTAAAAGAAAAGCAGTGAATTTGAAATATCTTTCTCCTTATCATGAATCAGTAATAAGCATAGGAATTCTGTTGTGAAAGTATGCAAATTTTATAGTGTCAAATATGAGCAATTATATTCTTTACCTTTACTAAAGATGTTATAAAAAATATTGGCTAATTTAAAGTTTAAACAGTTCTGAAGACCGGCTAGGTAGGGAAGATACTAGCTCTCACTCTAGAGTTCCCTCAATTCCCATCTTGGGGGCTAACATCTCATATCAGAACCTACAACAATAAACCAAGTTGGGGGCTTTAACCTGTCACTTTAAAGTTCTGTAACTCTACACCCTTCAAAGATAATTTCCTTATTTATTTGCACTAAATCATATGAGTACATTCTCATTCATACAACCTCATGATTCTTTCCAATCGTTGACTGAGAGAATACCAGCCCAGTTCTTACATGTTCTCACAACAAATTTTAACATCTGGATAGGCCAAATCCAGAAGTAAATGAAGTTCATCGATTTAAATCATCACAACTTCTTCCAACATTAAAGATTAATTCTCTCTACAACTTCCATCCAACACTTTAATTACTTATCATTTTAAGGAGAAAGATAAAGAAAACTAATCAGGATTCATGGAGAAAACAAAACCACACTTTAATTTAAAAGTAAAAATCATTGTCAAACCAACAAGAAGTCTTGATTAAAACCAAAAGTAGTTTAAAAACAAAAGATAAAAACTTATCTCAAATCCTCCACCAAACTCTTGAAGTTCCTTTGAATCTCTTCTCTTTTACAACACTCTAAACTCTCAAAATAAAACTAAATACAAAAAGGATAAAAGTAAATTTAGTGTGGTGCCTGAATCTCTCCTCAATATTCTCCACAATCTTCTCAGGACTCAACACTCTCTCCCTCTTCAAGCACCCCTTTCAAATGTCTCAACTTCCTTCTTTTATAAATTTCCCAAGAGGTGTCTTGAAAACTCTTCCAAATGTGTCCAAATTTGATGTATTCTTCAAGGGATGCCTCCTTTTGCAGGTCTTTTAATAATATTTTTGTTGTTAGTGTTCATAAACATCCTCTTTTGCAAATAGGTGCCTCAAATACATCTTCAAAATTCCACCAAATGAAGAAAACCTCCAAATAACTGCCTATGGTGCTTAAGCGCGAGGCCTCTAGCGCTTAGACACAACCTTCTCTGTTTAATCGGCGCTTAAGCGTCGGATCTGGCGCTTAGGCGCCAAAACACTTTAGCACAATTTTCATCTCTTTGCTCCAAATTTGATCCTTTTTCACTCCTTTTAGCATTTTTCACCTTTTTACTTGTACCTGAAAAAAAAATATGCAAATACCTTCCATTAAAGCGCAATATCTCAAAAATAGGTATAAAAATGCGTCTAAAAACACTATATATTTTAGGTGTATCAAAATCCCCCAAACTTAAAATGTTTTCTATCCTCAAGTGATACTTCAATCTTTAAAAACTAAATAAGTATGATATGTATATGAGTTTCTTTGGTTACTAAAATTTATATTTAGAAATATAGTAGTCCAATTTAGAAAAAAGAATTAGTAAATTAGACCAACTTAGAGTTTTAGAAATTTTTAATATTAAGAAATATGAAAATATGAGTTCCTATCTAATTCAGAAATATTGTAGATTTTCCAAATTTAGAATTTAGTTCTTTTATTATCTCTACTTAAAAATTTTTATTTTAAATAATTTTACTTACTATAATATATTTTTAAGCTTAAGATTTTCTCAAGTCTTATACTTTAAAAAGTTTAAATATGGAACCAATTTTTGATTAGGCAGTAATCCTCAAGCTTCTCCTCTCTTATTCTTTTCTTTTTTACATTTTCTTCTTCAAGCAAGGATTACTATATTTGGATAGGCCTTTAATAATTTTGAATTCCACTTCTCCTTTCCTAAAGCAAAGTCCTGATATAAATCTTTCACTTATAAATATAATAATAGTTTTGAAAATTATTTTAATAAAAGAAATTAAATTATTAAATATAAAAGTCTAAATTTCTAAATTTTTCAGTTACTTATATTAAATATTTTCTACACTAAAAACTTTTAACTGAAAGTTTTTCTTCATTACTAAAAATTTTGACTAAATTTTCTTACTCATTTCTAAAATCAAATTTTACTTCCCTAATATAACTTCGTATACATGATCTTTTTTCTTTGCAAATCCAATTCACTTGTAGCACATTTGAGAACAAATAAAATTCAAGTTTTGAAAATATTTTTCATTCCCCCCCCCACCCTCAAACTTTAATTTTTAACAAATTAAATAATTTAGCATCAGATATATATAAGCAGGAATGAAAATTGAAATAATATGCTTACAGGAATTTTTATATCCTAAGTATACAAGTATAAAGCTAAAAACAAGAGTAAAATTAATTTTGATCAATTTTTTTATCATTTTCATTTTAATTTAACATGTAGAGATTCAATAAACTTCCAAGTAGTGGGTAAAAACATAAAAACAAACTAACACACTAACTTTGACTTCATAGTCTCAACATAAAAACAAACACACTAACAAGANGGCTTCTAAGTAGTGGGTAAAAACATAAAAACAAACAAACACACTAACTTTGATATCACAGTCTCAACATAAAAACAAACACACTAACATAATCAAAGAAAAATGCGGGGTAGCAGTTTTCTGAGTTTAAAATTTTAATATTAAAGTTAGTAAGTTTTTCAACTTTTCAAAAGTCATAGAAATAAGTTCAATTCTAACTAACTAACACAGTACTAAACATACAACAACAGTTACTACCATAAAATTTAAAACAAAATACTAACAAAACACAAACATCACAATAACAATTAAATATAAGTCCAACACACATCATATAGTCCAAATAAATGCATAAATGCAAATGTAGCAAGCCCAGACTACATAGCCCATAACATAATACAAAAATAAAAATAAATCTCTTAGTCCTACTCCTTCTTCTCAGAATCACCACTATTCCAGACATTTATAGATTCATAATCAGGGTATCTAGGATATGGAGGAAATTGCACTCCTTGGTTACGCCTAATGAGGCTCTCTAAAGATGAGTGAAATTTCTCTTCATAATCACTTTTCCTTCTATTATACCTATCTATATGACCTACAAAGCTTTCTAAATTTCTTACCTTATCTGCAGTATAGTTGATATTGTCCATCATCCTCTGTAATAATTGATCTTGGGTCTCAGTAGACTCACATCTAGAAGTAGAAGCACGTGAGGTAGATGGTCTAGATGTAGAAGCAGCAGTGGTAGAAGCAGTTGACGTTTCCATTTCATAGCTCTTTGAAAATCCTCCTCTCCATGTAAAAATAGAATGCTCTGAATACAACTGCACATTAACCTTTGTAATAGGCTTTAGAGGCAAAATTACTTTCTCTCAGCTATCATATTTCACTCCAACCTGCTCACATAAAGAAAAGATTAAGGAAGCAAATCCTAGACCTGTAGTAGTAACGACAGTGACAGAACTGATGATAGTCGGATATATCAAAGCTCCTATGTTGATGAGCTTTCTTTCCTGGATACATTAATTTAACATAGCGCTCTCTCTGGTAACTTCACTGAGATGATTTGTTGGTACCAGACAAGCTGAAATAAAATAGTGCCATGCCTTTGAAGGTGCACTTAACTTTGACGTGGCAAAGTTAACTCTCCTCTCATTTGTGATCTTCCAGAGTCCTCTTCCAACATTCAAATAAGAAATAATCTCGTCTAGCTCCATCTCAGTCAGACTATAGTTCGCATAAAAATACAAAGTCTCAAGTGGCAAATGGTGAAACAAATTGATTACCTCTGGTGAAAAAGTTACCAATTTTCCTCGAACCATGACTCTAGCATCTTCAGCTTCAGGGAGGTTTGCATAGAACTCCCTAATAACAGAAATAACTACAACAGCAGAAAAATAAAAAAATCGTTCCCACAGTCGGCGAACGATCAGATCTTCCACAGATCCACCTGGATTCTTAAAACAACGCTCATGGATAAGCTTTTGTGATTGCAACACATCACTGTACCTATCTTGAGCTTTTGAACTCACAAATTTGCTCAAATCAAAAGGGCTCTTTCCTTTACTCCTCTTCATTCTTAGTGTCATTCTATAATTTATAAAATTCCAGAAATGACTTCAAAAATCAAGTCTAAACTACTAAACTAAACTTCTGAAAGCATAAACTACACTTCCTATGCAAATTCCATTGATTTTTCCTCATTTTTCACCATGAATAGTGAATTTTTGAATTCTTCCAAATGTACTCAAAATACATAGAGAAAATCCAAAATTTTTACATAGAAGCAAAGCTCTTACCTTAAGAAATCCGAATCTAGCAAATTTTTCTTAATTCCACGAAGAAATCTCCACATATTGGTGTGCTCTAGCTCTCCAAAATTGCAATTTCGAGAAGTTGAAGGTGATGGGAGGGTGAAAAATGGCAATTTTCGGATTAATTTTTTACTTTTAACCGTTTGCAAACTGGTTTTCATGAACAAACACTTAAGAGCGGATAAGTGGCGCTTAGGCGCTGCCTCTCGGGTTACCTCGCGCTTAAGCATGAGAATGTGGCGCTTAAGCGCCAGTGCACGATTTTTGAGATTTTTAAATTTAAGTAAAATGCACTATTTGCCTAAGAAAACCACCCCTAAATGGTCTCATAACACTTGAATGACTACTTTCATCTCCTTTAACTCTCCTCTCTCTCAAAATTCTATATATAACTCAATTAAATTTGAGGCTAAAAATAACACTAATTTTCACACAAACAAACGTATATTTTCATTCACAAACAATTACAAGTACATATAACACTTAATTCTCACTCCAAATAGTCTCGGATGAGAAAATTTTCTAAGCACGAACACTTAACAAACATTCACAATTAAACACATAAAAGCATAAACACTAAAAATAAGACTTAAAAACTAACACATAAACACAACGACTCCTAACAAACAAACTCTGACATCAAACTTAATTTCATTCTTCATTTGATGGGACAAACTTTGGTCTTTCATTAGTCTCTCCTGGGGCAATCCAAATATAAAGTTGATAAAACGGACGGTGGTGATGAGCTCTGATATTATCTTCTTCAATCCATTTCTGCTTAAGAAACATCTCCTTATCTGCTTCCTCTATATAACTAGTATTGCTAAATTGCATTTTCAATTGCCATCCAATATGCTCAAGATGTGCATGAGTCTCAATTACCTTGGTCTCAAGTAAATCCATGGTAGTCTCAATTTTGTTAAACTTTTTCAATATTCCTTCCATATTGATAGCTAAGAAACCATTATACATCTCTTGTGCACTTTGACTAATAAATCTATTCCTCATGGTCTCTTCCTTCTTCAAATCCATCTCCCATGAAGACATCTTCTCAAAATCTCTCTCTCTCTTATAGACTTTAGGGCTGAAAATGATTTGGGGTGAAATTCCTTCACAAAACCCTTCTATTTATAGGCCTAAATTTCTCTAATAACTTCTAGGCATGTCTTGGAACTGCCTTGGCACGTTTTTACAAACTAATTGGCAATTAAACCTTCTAGAATCTTAATTTAGCACATGTTTTTTTACTACCGCACTTAAGCGCTGAATATTGGCACTTAAGTGTCAGTGCACGTTTTTGCACCAGTCAACTAAACATCCAAATTCTCATTCTAAAATATCTAGGTTACTAAATAAAGTCTTAAAATCAATACTAACACATAATAGTCTCAAAAATACTACCCTAATTTTATTAATCACACAAAAACGACAATCAAAGCAAAAATATACTAATAATTATGGGTTGTCCCTCACAAAGCGCTTGGTTTTACGACGTCAACTCGACGTAACCAGTGCTTATTCTGGTTGACCCAACATCATTCCATCATTAAATTTATGTAGATCCCCTACAAAATAAGGTTTCAGTCTACGAAGCATTCACTTTAAACACTTTATAAGTCTTAGGATCTTTAATATTCACAGCGCCATAAGGATAAACTTTTATCACAATAAATGGGCCCATCTACCTGGACTTAAGTTTGCTTGGAAATAATCTTAAATTTGCATTATACAGTAAAACTTGTTGCCTTGGCTGAAAACTTTTAGTAAGAATCCTTTGATCATGCCACTTCTTCATCTTTTCTTTGTAAATCTTAGCACTTTCATAAGATTCATTCCTTATCTCTTCAAGCTCATTTAATTATACCACATTTTTATCTTTTCTTTGTAAATCTTAGCACTCTCATAAGATTCATTCATTATCTCTTCAAGCTCATTTAATTGCAATAATCTTTTCTCACCAGCATCCTTTATCTCTTCAAGTTCATTTAATTGCAATAATCTTTTCTCACCAGCATCTTTCAAATTATAAATGAACTCTTTAATTGCCCATATGCCTTATGCTCAAGTTCAACTGGTAAGTGACAAGTTTCCCAAATATTAGCCTATTCCCAATATGCTTTATGCTCAAGTTCAGCTGGTAAGTGACAACTTTTCCAAAATATTAGCCTATATGGGGGACATTGATATAGGAGTTCTATACGCAGTCCTATAAGCCCACAAGCATAGTCAAGTTTGAATGACCAATCCATTTTTGTTGGATTCACAGATTTTTGCATAATTCTTTTAATTTCCTGATTGGATAATTCAGCCAAACCACTTGTCTGAGGATGATAAGTGTAGCAATTCTATGATTTATATGATATTTCTTTAATAATTTCTCCATGATGGCATTTTTGAAATTACTTCCCCATCAGTTATGATAACTCTTGGCATCCCAAATCTACAAAATATTTTCATTTTCAAAAAGTTTGCAACACGTTGAGCATCACATTGAGGTAAAGCAACAGCTTCTATTCATTTAGATACATAGTCCACTGCTAACAGTATATATAAATTTATGAAGGATGGTATAAATGGTCCCATGAAATCTAATCCCCAAACATCAAATATTTCAACTTCTAACATATAATTGAGGGGCATCTCATTTCTTCTGAAATATTGCCTACTCGTTGACATCTATCACAAGCTTTGATACATTCATTAACATTTCTAAAAATAGTAGACCAATAGAATCCAGATTGTAAAATTTTTTATGTTATTTTATCAACGCCAAAATATCCCCCAAAATCGGAATTATGACATTTTTGGATAATTTCATAAGTTTCTTCTAATGGTACACATCTTCGAATAATCAAAATCAGAATTATTACATTTTTGGATAATTTCATAAGTTTCTTCTAATGGTACACATCTTCGAATAATCAGATCCTTCCCTTATTTTATATAAAAAGGGTCATCCGAACAATAAGTCTTAGGTTCAAACATAAATTTTATCTTCTGCTGGTATGTCATTTCATAGGGTATAATATCACTAACAAGAAAGTTTACAATGTCGGCATACCACGGAACACGCCACTCATTAATATTGAACAATTTTTCATCTGGAAAATGTTCATTAATTTCTTTTTCAAATCAGAGTAGTTTTTCTAATTAAAGTCTGGACAAATGATTAGCAATTTGATTTTCAATCCCCTTACTATCTACTATTTCAAAGTCAAATTCTTGCAAAAGAAGAATTCATCTTGTAAGTCTAGGTTTAGCATCCTTCTTTTTCATTAAGTACTTAATAGCAGAATGATATGTATGCACTATATAGTGAGTTTCCAATTAAATATGCTCGAAATTTATCAAAGGCATATACTATTGTTAATAACTCTTTTTCAGTGGTTGTAAAGTTAATTTAAGTTTCATTAAGAGTTTTAATAGCATAGTATATTACTTCAAAAATTTTATTATATCTTTGTCCTAAAACAACTCTAATAGAATAATCACTAGCATTACACATCAATTCAAAAGGTTTTTCCCAATCTGGTGAAACTATAATTGTTGCAGTAACTAATTTTTCTTTTAATAACTTAAAAACTTTTAGGCATTCCTCATCAAAATTAAAAATTGTATCTTTCTCCAGTAAATGGCATAAAGGCTTAGCAATCTTTGAAAATTCTTTAATATATCGCCTGTAGAATCCAGCATATCCTGAAAAACTCCTAATTTCCCTTACATTTGTTGGATAAGGTAAATTAGCGATCACTTAAATTTTAGCAGGATCTACTTCCATACCATTTTTCTTGATATTTGATGACCTAATATAATTCCTCCTGCTACCATAAATTGACATTTTTCCTAATTAAGAACTAAATGATACCCTAATACAATTACTCCTGCTACCATGAATTGACATTTTTCCTAATTAAGGACTAAATTTGTTTCTTCACAGCGCTTAAGAAATTTTGATAAATGTTCCAAACATGAGTCAAATGAAGTTGCAAACACTGAAAAATAATCCATAAATACTTTAATCCCTTTTTTTAATTAAATCACAAAACATTTCAATAATATTCCCAATCACATGCATGAGATTCTACATATCTTTTTCTATCTTCTCGATTATCTTTGAAAGTGCACTCAAATTGTAGTAGGGCTAAACAAGTGATGAATTCTAAGATCCTTGATCCATCAGTACATTCATATCATGTTCATCTCCCATTCCAATACAGTTGCAGTAAACTTCTGGATCCATCAGCTTCCAAGGAAGTAGCACTTTTTCCTAACTTTCATAAGGTACTTGCAAATGAATGCATAGTAGGAAAATAGTGGATGGATGTCCCAGTCTAGCTGCAGATCCATTCACAATCAAACCCAAAATTGATTTCACAATAATAGCTCGAACACCAATAGGTTTTCCAATTTGAATGCAACAATTTAGAATGGCACTCTCCTTAGTAACCTTACTAATTTTCATGGTAGGCAGTGATTTTGATGCAATAAAGAAGTGTCAGGTTTTTGAAACTGGTTTTAAAAATGATGAAGGAAAACTTACATTTCCATCATCTCTGGTCTCTCAATTAGAATCTTCATTCGTAGGGTAGCGGTAGAGTTCATTCATATTCTCTCTAGTATGGGTAAAGTTTGCATAATGGCAGATAGGTACATTTTCAATCATTAACATCTCGTTATTTTTGAAGGAGTGAATCGCACAAACCTACCACACACGTAAATATTTTTTTGGTTGATCCCATGAAGATTTGCATAAAATTCTTTTACTACGGGAACAACAATAGTGATAGTAGAGTAGCAAAGCACTTCCCAACGCCTTTGCGCAATAGTCTCTTCTACTCGAGTATTCGATGTGTTGAATCCTCGATTCACAATTCTCTTTTCTTTGATAAGCCCCTTCTTCACTAGAACTCGATAATGTAATTTTTGTGCATCAAAACTGATGAACTTTCTCAGGTTGAAAATTCCAAATCTAGCAGAGTTAGTAGAGTGGGAAGCCATAGGAATTGAAAAATGGTGACTCTTCCCTTGTTTCCCCCCCTTGAAATATGGTTTGGATTCAGTTTTTAGGTGTTATATGGAGAATAAACCACCAAAAACCACCGTTAGACATGTTTTTAAACAATTTTACACCCACGGTGCATCATGCACCAGTTCTCTAGAAGATGCCGCATCATGCCCCATTCTAGCGCATCATGCTCCAGTTCAAGAATTTTTGCCGTTTTGATTTCAATCCAATAAATTCTAAAATTTTCTATAAAATAAGGCAAATTAAGATGTTTCTAAATATTTAATTAAATACACAGACTACATAAAGACATAAACATAAATATATGTGAAATATCTAAAACAAAACAAACTCAAAAATAAGACAAACAACGATACATATGGGTTTTCTCCCACAAAGCGCTTGGTTAAACCTCATTAACCCGACATTACCAATCTTATTCTGGGTGACCCAACATTTCTATCACTTTAAAAGCTGGCCTTTGACCATAAAAATATGATTTCAATCTATGCCTATTCACTTTAAATATTCTTCCAGTCTTGGAGTCTTCTTTATTAACTGTCCCACAAGGATAGACTTTTATAACTCTGAATGGCCCTTTCCACCTAGACTTCAGTTTTACAGGAAATAATTTCAATCTCGTGATGTATAATAACACTTCTTGACCAAGTTTAAATTCACTTTTTATTATCTTCTGATCATGTCATTTTTTCAACTTTTGCTTATGAATCCTGACATTATCGTAAGATTCATTTCTTATTTCCTCAAGCTCATTCAATTGCAATATTTTTTTCTCACCAGCTTCTTTCAAATTGAAATTGAATTCTTTTATAGCCCAATAAGCTTTATGTTCCAATTCAACTGGCAAGTGACAAGTCTTCCAAAAAATTAATCAATAAGGGGGCATTCCTATAGGTGCTTATAGGCTATCATATATGCCCATAATGCAGTATCTAATCTAGTAGATCAATCCCTTCTACTAGGATACATTCTTTTCCATAATTCTCTTAATTTCATGATTAGATACTTCTACTAAACAACTCTTTTGGGATGATAAGCAGTTGCGGATTTATGCACTATGTTATATTTTTCAACCAATCTTGCAATTATTGTATTTCTAAAATTTGATCGTCCATCGGTAATGATTACTTTTGACATTCCATATCTTGTAAAAATATTTTTAAATAACACTACGAGGTAAAGCGATTGTTTCAATCCATTTTGAAACATAATCCACAACAATTAATATGTGTATATTTCCAAATGAGGGTATAAATGGTCCCATAAAATCTAATCCTCATTCATAAAAAATTTCAATTTCCGAATTAAAATTTAGAGGCATTTCATTTTTTCTTGAAATATTACCTACTCTCTTACACTGATCACATGCCTTGATATATATATATTAACATCTCTAAATAGAGTAGACCAATATAATCCAGATTGTAAAATTTTGTGAACAGTTCATACACTGCTTATATAAATTTTGTGAACAGTTCATACACTGCTGATTCAAATATTACACTGCTTATATAAATATGGATCATCTCAAAATTATGATTTTGCATCATGAATGAATTTATTTTTCTGTTGTTTCCTTAATCCATATGGTAAAATACCATTAACAATATAATTTACAATATCAACATACCAAGTTATTTCCCATCCTTCTACAACATAAAGTCGTTCATCAGGAAAAGTTTCATTAATCTTTTTTCCATATCAAGTATTTCTTCTTGTTCTAGTCTCAATAGATGATCTGCAATTTGATTATCAATCCCTTTCTTATCGACTACTACAAAATCAAACTCTTGCATCAGAAGTACCCATCTAATTAATCTTAGTTTAGCATCCTTCTTTTACATCAAATATTTAGTAGTCAAATGGTCAGTATGCATATCACATTTGGATCCAATTAGATATGATCTAAACTTATCAAAAGCATACACAATAGCTAATAACTCTCTTTCAGTGGAAAAGGTAATTAATTTTAGCATCATTTAGAGTCTTACTAGCATAGTATATAACTTTAAAAATCTGATCATATCTCTGCCCTAAAACAGCTCCAATTACATAATCACTAGCATCACACATTAATTTAAAAGGTTTCTCTGAATCTGGTGAAATAATTATATGAGCGGTGATCAATTTTTCCCTTAAAGTTTCAAAGGCATTAAGGCAATCTTGATTAAAGTCAAATTTTACATCTTTCTCTAGAAGTCGGCATAAAGGTTTAGTAATTTTTAAAAAGTTCTTAATATATCTCCTGTAAAATCCAGCATGTCCTAAAAAGCTCCTAACTCTTCTTACTATGGTAGGTGGAGGTAGGTTTGATATAACCTGTATTTTTGCATGATCTACTTCCATGTCATTTTCTGAAATTTTATGTCCAAGCACAATTCTTCCTGCTACCAAAAATTGGCATTTTTACCAGTTCAATACGAGATTAGTCTTTTCACAACGTTCCAGAGCTTTCGTTAAATGATTTAGACATGTTCCAAATGAGGCTTCAATCCCTTTTTCAATCAAATCACTGAAATTTGACATCATACATCTTTGAAATATTGTAGGTGCATTACCTAATCCAAAAGACATTGGTTTAAAAGAAAAAGTTCCATAAGGACTAGTAAATGTTATTTTGTCTTGATCCTCTAGAGCAATAGATATTTGATTATAATCGGTATATCCATCTAGAAAACAAAAATATTTATGTCCAGCTAATCTATCCAACATCTGGTAAAAAAATGGTAAAGGAAAATTATCCTTTCTCGTGGTAGAATTTAATTTTCTATAATATATGCAGATTCGCCAACCAGTGAATTATCTTGTTGATATTAGTTCATTATGCTCATTTGTTACTACAACCACACCTCCTTTCTTAGTAACACGGTGAATTAGACTAACCCAAGCACTGAATAAAATAAGATCTATTATTCTAGCATCTAACCATTTCAAAATTGCTTTCTTTACTACTTCTTTCATGATAGGATTTAATCTTATTTGAGTTTCAGCTCTTGGTTCATGTTGATCTTCTAATAAGATTCTATACATACAAATTGAAGGACTGATTCTTTTAATATCCGCTAATGTCCATCCAAAGGTTTTCTTATGTATTTTCAAAATTTCTAACAACTGTTGTTCTTGCATATCAGTTAATTTTGAGGATACTATAACAGGTAATGTAGGTAAATCTCCTAAAAATGCATACTTTAAATGTGTAGGAAGCATTTTCAGTTCTGGTTCCAGAGGTTTCTCAATAGATGAAATTAAATTCTTGTTACTTTCTGTAGGATCCGACATTTCAAATCTTTCTTGAACATAATACATATCTTTTTTTACTTACTTCCGTAGATTCATCTTAAATTCTATCCTCATCTTGATATTCCATATATTCCTTTTTAAATTCTGTTTCAAAAGTTTTCTTAAAATATTCATGGATTAAATATTCATTAATATCCATTATCAAGCATTCATTCTCTTGCTCTTTAGCAGGGTATCTCATTGATTTTGCAATATTAAGTGTAACCTCTTGATCACTAACTCTCATAGTTAGCTCTCCTTTCTGCACATCTATCAATGCTCCTCCAGTGTGTAGGAATGGTCTTCCTAAAATGATAGGAATTTTTATATCTTCCTCCATATCTAATAAAATAAACTCCACAGGAAAGATAAACTTATCGACTTTTACCAAGACATCTTCTATAACTTCTTTAGGATTGGTAATCAAACGATCAACTAACTGCAGAGTTATAGTTGTAAGTAAAATATCTCCTAAGCTCAACTATCTAAAAATTGATAATGGCATAAGATTAATACTGGCTCCTAAATTAGATAAAGCTTTTCCATAAAATTGTTCGTCAATAGCACAAGGAATTGTAAAACTTCTAGGATCT
>JXCR01136942.1:8897-22901 GCA_002079205.1 Phalaenopsis hybrid cultivar
GAAACATTTGTATTTGCCGACAAGTTCCACTATTTAATATAAAGGATTAAATAGGGTTTATATTAAGCTGGGTTCGGACATGCTTCCCATAAGGGCAAGCCCCTATAGTTAATTACATCTTAAATGACCAAAGTCACTTAAGAAAACTCTGGGTAAGCCCCTATAGTTAATTACATCTTAAATGACCAAAGTCACCTAAGAAAACTCTCGATAAAATGAGAAATATTATCTTCAAGGAATTTCAAAGGGTAGGACTCTTCAACGAAATCGGACGTAGAGTAGAAATATTATCTTCAAGGAATTTCAAAGGGTAAGACTCTTCAACAAAATCGGACGTAGAGGTGGAAAGATTATCTTCAAGGAATTTCAAAGGGTAGGACTCTTTAACGAAATCAGACGTAGAGGTGTGAATATTATCTTCAAGGAGTTTCAAAGGGGAGGACTTTTCAATGAGATCAGATGTAGAGGTGTGAAAGCCTTCAAGGAATTTCAAAGGGTGGGACTCTTCAACGAAATCGGATGTAGAAGTGTGAAAGACGATTAGTTCAAATTTGAAACATTTTATTATAGAATCCAAAGGAAGAAGAACTAGGGGATGTCATGGATCCAGAGGAGNTACATATCATTATCAAGTATTATAAGACTTTCTATTTAAGTCCCAAATATCAATCCCACGAGGAAGGTTTAAATTTGAAATGATAAATTAACTAGAAAAATCACAGAAATAAAACGAAATTACTGTCACTAATTTTGAATGTTTAAGATACTATCAAAGCTAAATAATTACTAGCAGAATTTAAATGCAGAGTGTTAAAACAACAACTACTAACTATGTTTATGTGATGAAGTTTTCTAATATGAAAATGCATCTTTCCCACTACAATGAGTTTTTTGGTGAAATGAGATGAGATAAATGGTCTAAATTTGTATTGTCCCAAATAGGAGTATTTTAATTCTCTACCCTAATTTAGTGTTATAGAAAATCATTAGCTAATCTTAGGTTCAGTCCCTAAATCTATCGCTAGGCAAGGAGAATACTGGCTCCCACTCCAGAGCTCCCACTTCCCTACCCCTGAAGGCTAATTCCCACTTTATTTTTTAAACACTAAGATTAAATTGGGGATTTTTATTCTGTCACCCTAAAAATCTCCAATTCTACACCCAACAATGTATATTTCCCAATTTATTTGGACTTAATTTCATGAATGAAATACTCCTTCGTGGATTTAAATGTGATTCTCACTCTGTTGTAGAACTCATACTCCATTTCCTGGATCATATGTTTCACAACATATTTTAATTGTTATAGAACTCATACTCCATTTCCCGGATCATATGTTTCACAACATATTTTAACAATTCAATTGGACTAGATTGAAAAGTAAATTAAGAGCGGAGTTGAAAAATCTTCATACTTTATTTTAAATTTTAACATTGACACATATAAATTATCTTTTCATTCACCATATCTCAGAGTAGGAAGAAATATAATGGAAACTACTCAGACTTCATTAGAAAGATACAACCAAACACAAATTTCCTATATAAAAGGAAATTCATACAACAATAATAAACATACNGGCACTAAGGTTGACACATTTATCTTATACATATGTAGTTCAATGGGAGATTGTTGGATTAATTTTGGGACTACAATATAATTAATGAATGTGTTGGGTCATCATTTAATAAGTCAAAATTGTTGTGGTCTAATTTAGAATTAAGTTTATGACTTTAGACACATTTGTCATGATATTATAGTGTGGATACTATAAGTGCAAATTCTAATTTGATGAGAGACAGAATTAGAATTAAGCAAAACTTTTTTGTAACCGTCTGTTAGTTACTTTTAAAGGGTAATGGTCTCCGATTTGCAGAGAGACACATCCCTTTTATTGCACCCCATCAACAAGAAACTAAGAAAACTCTGAAAAATCTGCAGATTGGAAGATCATATCTTGTGCAATCGATCTAATGGACTCTGGTACGCTTCCGCTAATCTATGATTTATTCTCCTCGAAATTGAATATGATTTTTTTTTAGTTCTAACATAAGCTGCTCCAGACGGGCCGAAAGCCAATTTATTTCATAATCTGATTTGAAAAACTGAAACAAACGCGGCTTTATGTCCACATAATAATATGGATCGCACCACATCCCTCTTACAATAACGTGATACAATTCATTTCTTTTTTCCCAGCACAAAGGAGTACATATTGCATGGAGACCCAGCGAAGTGGAAAAACTAGATGCATTATTTCTTATGTATATTCACGAGATGACAATCATAACCATTTCATGCGAGCCATTATTGCGAAGGACCTGGGAATTCGGGCATTCCAGCACGCGACCCATTTGGAGCACACCGAAAATTATCGGTTGTCAAATGGAGTTATTTAATAAAACAAATTACATACATACCACTTAATTCATATCTATTTATCAATCTAAATATCACCTTATTAATGTATGAGAAAATTATATTGCACTTTTTAAGAAAATAAAATTGCAGCATTTTATATGTGAAATAACAAAATTTTTTAGTTTTTTTTCTTTTTTTTTAAGAATTATATCTTATGGAGCTTATCTATTTTGGGAACCTTTTGGTGAATTTGTAAATTTCGGAGTTTGTGCTTTCTGAGACTTTTCATCAGCCTCTTGAAGTTTTTATCTCACCAAGCAACCACTCACGATGAAGTCTTCGTGCATCATTGGCTTCCCATTGAGACTTTATTATTGGTGTGTCTTTCCAAGGTCATAGTGTAGACCTTGTTTATCACTTGTCATTATGGAATCTTTATGGTTAAAAATATGAATGCAATAATACTCACAAGAAATAAAATTTTAGTAAAATCAAACATGAGATGCAATCTAATATTTACAAAGGTAGACCTTTAATTACCTCAAGAAATGGATATTACATCTTGGTTAGATAAATGCTAAATGAAGAGGTCAATTTTTTGCAAGTAATATTGGTGACAAAATATTTCTCTTGAATTTGATGGATAGAATATTAGTGGGGTGATCAATCATTTTTCAATAAGAATAAAAATGAGGAGAACAAAAATTTTAATATAATTTTAGTATGAATGACATGTACTAACTTTATGAGTGATGGCATACATCATTGTTGAGCATTAATTTAATAGACAATGGTGTGTGTCAACTATGTACATCAATATTACAGGCATTAACAAGCATTGAAGTTGACAATCATTGATAATCAAAAGATTATAGAAAGGAAATGGTGATCAAGTAATCATAGCTAAGACATATTATCAAGCAACTATAATAAAGTGATGGGGGTTACATTTTTCAGGGATAGTTATAGGCTATAATTAAGTGATGGTGATTGATTTATCATAATCAGACAATAGAGGTTAAGTTATCAAAGTTAGGTGATCTTGAAGATTAGGCAATCATAGCGGGTTATGATGATAAGATAAGTATAGTTTGGAAATGGAGGTTTCACGACCACAATCAAGTGATGGTGGTTAACCAAGTACAAATAGGCAAAGAATGTCAGGCTACCATATTTGTTCATCAATGGTCTGAGATAATTAGTAAGATTATAATGATCTTATAATGTGGTGGTGGTCTAATGTTGATAGTATGATAACGATGATCTGACGATAAAAACTAAGAAGTGATAGTCCTATAGAAGTGATCAAATAGAATTCACTTATCCTCTAGGCCTCTAAGCTCTCTCTAGTCTCCAACTAAGTTTGCCCTTATATAAACAAATGAGGTCTACTTATAAATCTTGATAGTTTTACTCTATATAAATATCGCTTAAATCAAAAGCACTCCATTAGACCATCCAAAGCCATCTTTTTAATGAAGATGTATCTTTTAAGTTTTAGTGCTTTAATAATATCAAAATTAAGGGATTTTGGGCTCATTAGTTTTTTATTACTGAGATGCTCGAAAAAATTATAAACATGCATGATTTAATGATCATTTAATCTTTAAACTAATTTTTTAAAGTATTAAATTTTGTTGTTGAATGTGTGATTTAAGCTCATTTTGATATGGATTGTATTGCATTTAATTTCATTAGATTTATCTAATCCAAACATTCAATTTGATTCTAAGTTAGTTAAAATTAGGGTTTAAGTGGCATAATTTTAATATTTTTAGTTATCCAATTTTGGTAGGAATTAGGATTTATGCTTGTTAAGTGTTGTTGTTTTTTTTTTTTTTGTGTATTAGTTGCCCCACTTCTGCCTCCCCCTAATTTTGAGTGCTAAAATTTCTATGGACTAAAAATATTTCTTTTATTCATGAAAAATTTCATAATTCAAAATAATAATTTTTGAAAAATCACAATAAGTGATCTCATCTTAGTATCAATCTAGACCTCTTCTTGGCGTCATAAATTTTATATGTACGGTCTCTTTAATCATATTATAACCTTCGTTAAAATTTGCATATTAATCAGAGCAAAAATTATTTAAAAAACAACTTGAACCAAACTCTTTAAGATTTCTTGAATTTGATCATAAATGCTTCGTTAGACTCTGAATGATTTCAATTATTTTCAAATTTTAAAAAGACGATTCCAAAAGTGATCAATTATCACAAAATTGGTGTGCTTGTACTTAAAATTGGGTTTGACGTGTGCTAGAAAGCTTTGGTGGTAGATGTATGCAAGGTTGGGTGCAGATGCATGTGAACTTTCTATAAAAATGATGTGAAATCTCCCTTTTTTTAAATTTTTTCCTTATTTTTTTCTTAAAATAAATTAATATATGGCCTATAAAGCTAAAAATTCTTGAATAACTTTTAATTTTTCCTTACCTTTTTTTGTTCATCTTCACATGTGGTTCTATAAATACCCTCATTAGGGCTATTGGGGAGCACAATTCTCTCAATTAAGCTCTTGCTTTTTTTTTTTTAATTTTAAAGGACAAGAACATAGTTTGATAAGAGCTCAACTATCTAAGGCAGCCAAAACTTGTAATCCTTTCAATGATGTATTTGTCTTCTCTTATAAAATGCATCAACTATCCTTATTGAATAAATTGTATTTGGATAGTCTCTATAGTGAGATTTTAGTTTAGTGTTGAGAAATTTGTCATTTGTTCTCACAAATAAAATAAATTTGGAAGTGATTAGGGCTTGTACTATCTATAAAAAAAGCTCTAGCATTTTCTTAAGTAAGGCATTGACTGTCCTTATACGATCAACTTATATGCAAGATTGTTTTGTTATGCTTTTAAGTCTCTATTTTTTTTTTCCATTAGAACATTTTATTTATCAAAGTTAGGTAAAAAGACAGTTGAATGGTGGATATTATGGTGGCTAATCATTAGAAAAGTTTTATGAAGACACTATTGAAAAGTTGTTTCCCAAAATTCACAAAATTTTTCATCATTATGGCTTCATTTATTGTGTAATTTTTAGGATTGTGGTTTTCTTTTCTCTCTAGAAAAAGCTACATTAGCTCAATTTTTTTATTAATGATCATCTATGATCAAAGATTTATTATGTCAGATGCTGTCATTTTGATTGTTGGCAGACTTTTAGGTCATGAATGATTTGGTGTATGAACCATGATAAAAAAATCTTAAAATCTTTTTTTGATCCTAAGCAACTTCATACCCATCTTTATAATATTTTTTATATTCAAATATTTTCTTTTAATATGGTATAAAATTAAAGTATAACAAATTTATGATATCTATCAATCTACTAATTCCAAACTTTAAAATTAATTTTGACCTAATTATTTGTTAAATAAGTTAAAAATGTTATGGGAGCTCGTGTTGATGTGTAGATGCCTCACTATGAACATTAAAAATTTTCTTAAAAGTGGTTTTTATGAAAATTTTGAAGTGGTTTTTAGTGAGTGATTTCTATACTACATTATATATGTTTGTAGAAAACTTTGTTAAAGTGCTAAAAAAAATGAACTGTCCAACATTTCTAATACTATTATACTATGATTTGACATATATATATTTTTGTATATATTTTAAGTATTATCAAAGATGTATTTTGTTGGTTAATTGAACACTTCTCTCAGAGTTTTGAAGATATGACACACATGAGGATTATATATTAAAATAATAAATAATGATTTTAATATTCAATTAATGGCATATTAGACTAAGTGAATGATTTTATACCAACCATAAGAGGTTGGTTGTACCTATTTAGAAGTTGAGGTTGAGTTTAGAGTTATATCTTTCATGCTTACAAAGTTCTCAAGTGAAATTGATCGTCCTTCATGAATTTAAAGCTAGGAGAATGTTCGATGATTGAAAAAGACCCTAAGCAATCCTTCGTGTATTGTTGCTTGTTTGATGTGAAGGACATAAAGTATGAATATCTAGAAGATTTGTTTATGTATGGCCTCTTGAAGAAGATTCAATTTGTGCATCATTGGATAAAGCTATTGTCAATGGATTTTTAGCTAATCATATGAAACTTCTTTCTTATATGTTGAAGATGATGTAGGAGCAAGCTAATCGAGGTGATCCTCTTCAATGGTGATGGAGAATATGATAACATCTTTTAAATACAATAATATTATCGTATATTTTATGTGTGAATATAAAATAAGGATTTTTTAATTGGCCTACGGATGCAATTTTTATTTTCTTCTGAATGTTAGTATGATTGAAGCTTTGCCATGTTAATTTTTGATCGTGTTGATTAATTTTACTTAAGCTTCCTCTACATCAAAAAAGGGTTATAAACGATTTCCTTAAAAAAACTTGGTCTTCCTTGAGGAATTACTATGGAATGCTGCCATAAATATTAACCTATGATAAAAGGGAATTAAGAATATCTACCAAGGATTTTTGAACTATTTGAGATCATTTGATAGGGTATTACTTGATGATAATAATCTATGGGGAAGAGTTTGAGCAAAGTGTACCAAGAACTTCTAAATATTTCAAACTCTTTATTATAGTGTTACAAACAATGATAGCCTATTAGAAAAGGACGAGAAGAATTTATCAAGAAATTTTTACCTATCTAAGGTTGCTGATTGAATTATTACTCGATGCATTAAACTGTATGAAAAAGGTAAAAAAATCTATAAGAAAATTTATATTTTCTTATTAGAGTGTTGTTTGACGATATTAACTCCTGTGGAAAAGGTAAAGAGACATCTATATGAAAATTTGTGATCTAATTCAGATTTTTTTTGCTAAAGTTTGAATCGATGACATTAACATGTACAAAATAGTTTAAGGAATAAATATTAAAGATTTTTAATTTATTGTTTATCATGTGCTAATTGGTGACATCCTGGAAATTGATTGTACCTTAATATTAAGAGTACAAATACAACGTGTATCTTAGATTGAAAGTGAAGATTTATTAAAATTTGACCATTGAGTTCACAACTAAGCTCTTCCCTATGTAGAAGTTCAGTTGAGGACTTTATGTAGAAAATAATCATCATAGAGATTATCCCGACTGAATAAAATAATTATAAAAGGAAGGGTTTACTTAAATTTAATCATGTCTAAAATGTTTATATGAACATCTATCTGAAGTTGCATTCAGATTCACCCTAATTTTGATTTGTTTTATTAGAAATAAATATAAAAAGGAATAATATAAATGATGAGCTTACTAACCATAGCCATGCCTAAGAGATTGTTTGTTTTATGTAGTATAGTCAATTTTGCTCCTTACTATTAATGTAATTCTTTCAAAACTAGTACATATGCTAATGATAAAGAGACTGTCATACTACCATTTTATCGGAGATGTTGACTTGAGAAGCTTTTGAGATTATAATGAAATTGCCCCAGCATAGTCACTTACCTCACAAATAATCAACCTATTATATGCAAGAAAATTCACAACAACAGTGAGAGATTAATTTCTTAATTATATATGTAGATCAATTACATACAAAGATAAGAAGAAGAAAAAAAATATACATGACATCATAGTTATAGTTAAATGATGATAATTAGAAGGAGGCAATCTAATAAAGATAGGTGGGTAACCATAGTCGCATGACAACGATCGAGCAATAATGGTCAAGTGATCATAGATAGGCAAGGCAGGTCGGGCGATCATATGCAGCAAATGAAATTCGAACATTCATAATTGGCTACGAAGATCAACAACCATAATTTGGTACCATCAAATGATCGTAGTTAGACAATGAAGCTTTAGGAACCCCATTCAAAGTAAAAATTAACTTCATAAGTCATCCAATTCTAATATGCATCAAGATTCATCCACCATCAAATATATTTTTTTAGGATGCATCAGCTATTAATTACGTTGCATCCAATTAGCGTTTAATTAAAAAATTCATCACTAATCAATGAGTTTAAATTAAATTAATTAATTATTTACTCATCTACAGACAAATTAGTTAACGCCAAGTAGAAATCGAATGGAGCGGTAATCTTGACGGGAACAACGGCTTTTCACCGCGATGCTCCCCCGGCACCCAACAGTGGTCCGCCCAAACCCATGAGCGATCTTTCACCATCCGCTTCCCCGAAACAAAACATTAACCATAGCCCCAAAAACACCCACAAAAGCCTTTACCTGGCAACCGATCTCGAGGCTGGTTACTGTTTTGGGTGCGAAATCACGGTGCATAACTACTGGAGCTTGGAAGACTGTCGTGTCATGAAAATGACGTGACAGCTAAGTCGTACTCCACGTGGCTCAGGCACGTGCCTTGCGGAACGAATTGGTTCCTCTTTCTTTTTAAGTTGAAGAGTTATTGGCGACCTGATTTCCTGACCGCGGAGAATGACCGAGGGGGACGTGGAGAAAATAAATGCGGGAGCTGGGGGGAGGTGGGGTGTTTTGGAGAGGTTAGAAATGGCATGGTTACTATTTAGGGTCTTAAAGTGGAGGCTCTGCTAGCTGTCTCCCAGTGTGGTGGTCGAAAGCAGCCAAGGGTGGCCGTTGAGTGGGCCCCGATAGTGCAACTCATCGCCTCGCTTCCTCATGGCCGACAGAGTGGTGGAGCCCACGATAGCAGACATAGTACTGTTTTCTCGTCAGCTCAGCATTTAAACGTGCGCCACCTGGAAGACTGATGGGTGTCGTTTTGGGTGTGGAAGTAATTATTGATTTTAATACTATAGAAAGATAGGAGTAACTACTCTGGGAATAGACGTGAATAAAATGGACGGTCATAGGTTCAAGGTTAATGAGAGATCGGGTGCATACACTCGCCGAAGACAATTCCATGCTCGTTTCATTTCTTTATATTTATTCAAGGAAATTAAATTATTAATATTAGTTTTTTATATGATATGCTCAAATATATCTGTAATATTTTTATTTGATGAAATATCCTTCAAAATATAATATTTTTATTTGATGTCTATGTTCAAGTAAAGGGAAGAAAACCAACTTAAGCTCAACTAGAATAAGTTTAGGATTTTGTTGTGTATGGAGTGTGATTGACGGCGTCAAGGATATAGAGAGCGGAACACACCCTTGCTCGTGTGGGATGCTCCCGTGCAAGGTCTGTAGGTCCTGCACGCCGCATTTCGCACCTACATTCGTAGTTTTAGAGAGTGTTGCAGTGGAGTGGGTGTGTCAGATACAGTTCTCTTTTTTTATTTAGTTTAAAGCTTTTGCTTCAAGCGACGAATGTTACGACAATCCTGTGCGGTGTTTTGACAATGTTTTTGTGAATGAGAGAAGAGTCGAGGAGGAAGATTTCAGCATGCAATTTTTCTTGTGCGATCGATGGAAGTATTTGAAGCAAAATTTTGTAAGTTTCATTGATTCTAGAAAGAATGAAATTTAACTAAATAATTACAGAACGGGTTGGCTCAGAACTTCGAGTTCTAAACATGATTGGAAACACAAATATGAAATGCAATAAATTCTAAAGCATGTATTACCAAAAAACATGGGAATAAAAAAATTAGATTAATGATATCTTGCTCCAAAGAATAGGATGCCTTCCTTATTCTCCTCCCTTGCTTGATACACCAATTCTTTCCACACAATATATGAGAAAACCCTAACTTTAAAACACTATAAACTTCACTACTTCTCCACTTTCTCGTTCCACTTTCAAACTTTTAAATTAAAGTTAGTGAAATCATTGCCGAACTTCAAAAACTGGCTTATGTCAGTGGAGACTGTTAGGGTGCCACTAGTGTAGAATTGGGGTGTTGCCTTTGATGGAGCTGTAAGTGAGCCTAAATTGAGTGAGCTCGAGATTATGCCGGTGGAGAGTGTTGGGGCGCTGATTGTGTAGCATTGGAGCACTAATATCGATAGGGTTGTAAAATGAGCCGAGCTTGATCAAGCTCAAGCTTGGATCGTGTTTGGCTCTTTTAAAATTAATTATGTTCAAAATTGGCTCAAGTTCAAAATTGCTCATAAAAGTAAGTATGTCTTTGACTCGAGTTACATATTCTTGTTTGAGTTCGACTCAAAATTAACTTGTTCAAATTAATTTGAAACATAGATGCAGGGCGTTGGATTTGAACCTGCACTATTTTCTATGCAATAAAAGACACAGAATCATGTGACTGCTTTAACTGTGGTGATTTAAATTTATATGTATATTCCCGATGTGAAGTTTAGCATTAGATTTGATAATATTGTCACTTGATTGAATGCTTCTCTGGACATGGTAAAATTATATTTGATGTTTAACATTCGCAACTTCATTGATAACTCAATATGTGTAGTGCAACCATCCCATAAAGGTTGTTGTTCAAGGTTCAATGAGTCATAAAACTTTTGTGATTCATTGTTTGGGTTTCACTTTCTTGTGGAACACTCTCAATAAAATGAGCTATGTGAGCATCAAGAACCATCTCTTTGTAAGTGCATGGATCATATTCCTCTACTAAGGCACCTCTTTGATCGTACTGAACTTTTGGCTCTTGCTCACCATTTACATTCCAGTACCAATAATTTGGTTTGAATCCCTTGCGGTAAAGATCCAATTTAACTTCTTAGGTCACAGATACGCTTGATTTTTGTGCTTCACACATGGTCACTGAAACTTACCCTCTAAATTATAGATTGGCAGGCGTGATGCAACATGCACGAATCCCTCAATACCATTCAAGCACTCATATGTGATTCATTTTCATCTTGGATATAATTTGTTATATACTCGAGCTCTAAAATTACGAATATCCATCTGCAACCTAGACGTAGCTTTATAGATCAATGTAACTATTGCAGAAAATAAAAATTAGTCAACACTAATCAATATTTTCAATGAATGATTATGCTTAATGGTTTGTAGGAGCTAATTCTTATCAAAGAAAATGACGCCAAGAATCTCTTTAAAGTGGTTCGATTTATCCAGTGAAATTAACACTACTTGGTCATCCACATTTAAGACGCCTATTTGTAATGCTTTATTGTTTAAACAATAGGCGCAATGCATTCTTCCACTTCATCCAACCAACTTGAATTCTGCTAATACCATTCATATCTATATCACTATCAATTTGAGCAATATACCTGATGCATTCCTCCACTTCAACCAAACAACTTGAATTCTACCAATAACAAGCCCATCTATATCACCACCACTTTAAACATGATTTGATGCACACCTCCACTTCAACCAACCAACTTGAATTCTACTAATAACATCCCTATCAATATCATCATCACTTCGAACAATTAACCTGGTCGATACACTCCCCTTCAACTAACCAGCCTGAATTCTAATAATAACATCCCATCTATATCACCATCACTTTAAACAAATAGACCCAATCGATGCATTCATACACTTCAACCAACCAATATGAATTCTACTAATAACATTCACTTCTATATCACTATCATTTTGAACAAGACCAGATGCATTCCTCCACTTTAACCAACCAATTTGAATTCTACTAATAATATCCCCATCTATATCACCTTAATGAATTTACATGTCTAATACCAACTTCGATGCACTCCCCTTCCTTGATGCTTTCAGATAGGAGCGGAGCGAAAAGATGATAATATGAGAGTTTTGGTGGTCTCTGTTGTGCGCTCCTTACTGTCCCAACTAGCTCTAATGATGATTGTATTGAGGCAAAGGAACTCGGGCAAGGATTTCAGGTGAGCGTTTGGATAGTGGGGCGAGGGTTTCGGGCGAGGGTTTGCATAAAGCGTGTGAGGGTTTTGGACTACCGCAGCGGGAAGAAGAAGAGTGGGCACGAAGGAGAAAATGAAATGAAGAACACGGGATGGGTATTTTAAGTCAATTGCGTTACGTTTTTCATCTACTTTGCATCATATTTTATTGACGTTTTTAAGTAAAGTTTTTTTGTTGATTAATTTGATGCCAACTCGACTAAAAAAAACACCGTATCACCACTGCAAATTTCACCCTTATTTGTGTCAAATATTCAAAGGCTAAACAAACATCAATTTCGTTGCAAATAACATAAACTAATGGTCGCCGCGTAGCTGTTGCAAAAATTTGATGCAATCGTACGTGTTGAAAATTTATTACATAAATTCCACATGCTATTTGACACATCTACTACAGTGCGACCAAACAAAGCAATAGAAAAGGAGTAGTATGAGTGGGAGCATGGCAAACATATTGGTAGCTTGATGTGCCAAGTAACTTACATGACATTGTTTAGCAGAAGAGCTTCGAGTAATGGATGATAATCCACATGAAGTTTGAAGTAAAAGGGTACTAGCTAGTGGATAATGTGCCAAGACAATGCTAACAAATAAGAAAGCATTGGGCTACGTGCAAAGATGTATGAAGGATTGAATTGATAAGATGGTGTTGGACCTTAAGAGGAATTTGATGAGGAGCTAATGAAAATTAGATTCAAGATGGAAACAAGTTTTTCATGATAAGTTTTTAGGATGAATTTTTGGGTAGAGTTGTTAATTCTAGGTCATTAATAGAAAGTCGTTATGAGAGATTGTTGGTAATAAAATACAATGAGCTAATGAAAATGGAAATTGATAAATCATTAAAGCTCAAAGCAAAAAAAAAATATACAATTAATTCAACGACTCTCGGTCAAGAGGGTATTCCATATGACACAGTCTTATACATACTCATACTAGAACCCTTAAAAGTCCAACCAAATTATGAAAAATTTTAGATCTTATTTATGTACATTATCATGTCTATTTTGAGTGTTATTAATTCTCCGAGTTTCATGATTTCAACACCCATAAACTTTAGGTTTTTCTTAGAGAAGCTTTCTTATTTTCACATAACTTTACCTGGGATTGACCCTTCTCTTGAAAAGATTTAGCCTACTTTCTCACCAAGTCTGCTAAGGACAAGTCACATTCTCATCTTTTTAAAGCCTCATAATACTTAAGTAGACACCACTCAAAGATCTATCTCAAGGGCTTATCAAAAAACACTTAAGTTGTATTAGGTGACTACTTGGTAGTAAGCTATTGGGTATGACAGGCTTGAAAAACACTTCACAAGGCTTACCTTTGTGTGAGTGTGCAAACTCATCTTGCCACATATATGATCCTAACCAAGTGCTAAAGATAATGCATTATAAATGGTGAAAATGAACCCCACTATGAATAATCACAAAATAAGGAGATGATACCAACCCTTCAATGCATATTTTATTTTTCCAGTAGCATATTTATTTAACCATATTTATATGCTTATACAAATGCCAAAGAAAAACATGACAACACAATGCTTCATTCATCTACTTTAAAATACTCAAATACATTGAAAAAAACATTCTTCCTTCCCTACCAAAATAATAAAATTCTTTATTGATCAAGTTTCAACCTTAAGCTCATTAATAAACACTCCCATTTTCAATAAAAAATCATCCATAACTAAATCAATAGAACTTAGTACATTCAATTTTATTTTATCTTGCAAATTATTAAAATAATAAAATAGCTTTATATAATGCATGAAATAATAAAAAAATATTCTTTTCTCGATAATTACTACACAACACCTAAGTTATAGAATAATTATAGGGACACATAATTTTTCATTCATTCATAATATATATATATATATATATATATATATATATATATATATATATATATATATATATA